>APFE030644206.1:0-11444 GCA_000404065.3 Pinus taeda | reverse complement strand
TGCCCTATCTCTTTAGTATTAGATGACATTCTCTGTTGTTCCAATTTCTACTAAAAATCTTCAACACCAATCCAAATAATAGTTAAGAGATCAAGTTCTTCAATGGAGTGCTCCTGAGAAATGATCTTTCTCAATGAATGATTGTTAATATAGCTCAACAAGGATTTTATAAGGACCCTTTCACTAATAGCTTCTGCAATAATGATCAAGAATCATAGGCTCCCCCTAACTGTATGCATCATCTCTTTTGGCAGAGTCTTCCCATCAAATGCTCAGATCGTCGAAGGTCAAGTCAACAACATGTGTTGTTGGCTGGAGAGTTTAAGAGACTTTCGGATTGTATTTGCTTCCTTCTCCTTACTTGTGTAACTTTCTTCTTTTGCATGGTTCTAGCTTGTATAAGAGCCCATGTTACGTTACAATCATGTGCCATATGACCAATGTTATGACACTTGAAGCATTGTACATTGTTCATGAATAAGAATTCATGATTTCTTCCTGCAGAATTGTTCCTTAGAGATTATTGGGGACCATAATATCTATCTTCATGAGATGGTTGGGGACCATAACATCTATCTTTATGATATGCTTTATAGTATTTTTTCATGTGACCAAAGTTTGTACAAGAATAAAAATAAAAAAAATTAACTTTGGTACCTATGAGATGGAGATTTCCTTGATGTACTTCTGAGGCCTTTCTGCATTGAGATCCTTTGATGATAACCATTACTTCTCGCATCTTTAACATCATCTACATTTATTCTTGGAGCAAGATTTCTTCCATTTTTGCCTTGATTTTTCTCCTTCCCTTTGCTGGAACTGGGAGCATCACCATTTCTTTCTGGCTTCTTCACATCCCTTTTGTTTGAAGCATTATTATTCTTGTTTGAGGATTCACCTGCATACCCGAGACCTGATTTATCAAATGGACATCTTTCATAGTTGAGCATGTCATCCAAGGCTTGAGAGCTCTTTAAGATTTTGTTCATCCCTTCAACCTTTTTCTGAGGAAGACAATCTCTTCTTCCAATCTTTCACACTCATTATTCTTCTTCGCACGTTGTTTCTCAGTTTCTTCCTTGATACAAGTAGCTTCATCTGCTTCTATTTTAAGAAATATGTTATCTAAATTCATTTTGAAGATTTCTTCATTTTCCTTTGCTAGACTGCTCTCCATTTCTTCCTTGATCCTTGTAGCTTTACATGTTTCAGCCTTGAGAAGTTTGATGTTAGATTTTAATTTGAATATTTCTTCATCCTTTGCTTTTAGTTGACATATCATGGTGTTTCTTTCCCTTCCTTCTTCATCAACCTATCTTTCTATGATTTCCAATGCTTCCATTGTCTTTTCAGCTCCTTGTGCTTGTTTCCTTGCTTCTTGTAGTTGAGATTTGAGAGAGGAGACCTCTACCCTGTACTGACGAATCTCTTCTTCAAGTTTGTTCAAGCTATTGTGCCTTTGTTCAAGTTGACTTAAAAAGGTATCTTCCCATTTCTTTGCTTTATCCAATTGATTTGTCATGGACATGACTTCTTCATGATGCTTTCTTTTGCTTTGTTGAAATTCCTTCTTAAGCTTGGCAAGGTCAACTTTCTCCCTTGTTTGATCTTGGTCACCAACTAGTGCTATATTCTTAAGTCCCTCATTTTACTTTTTCAAATTGTTAATCTATTCCATGGAAACCATAATTTGAGTGAGGAGATATTCTACAAAATATTTTTCATTCTCTTCATCTTCTAGGTCTACTTTAGCCTTGATGTCATCATTCTCATTTTCATCTCCAATGATGGGTTCTGGATTTCCTTCTTGACCGATGGTCATGGTCAATGCTCCTTTTGAGTGAAGGTCATTAAGTTTGTCCCATATACCCTTTGCTAATGAATATTTTCCTAGATTTTTCTTTATAGAATTAGGTAGCCCATTCAAGATTTCCTTCATTGCTTTTGCATTGTACTCCTTGGATTCTGCATCCATCTTGCTATCAAAAATCACTGATTTCTAGATTTCAATGCCTTGAGTCTGTAAGAAATTTCTCATTCTTGCTTCCCATATATTAAAGTTCCCATTGAACCATGGAGCCTCCTCAAATTGATTGTCTTCTATTTTAGTGGTAGAGGGAGACACATCCTTAGGAGGATTGGAGACTGTCTTCCTTGACTTCACCATTTGTGCTCTAAAGATCAACCTTAAAGCTATTAGGCTTTGAATGAAGGTACTGGCTCTAATACCAATTATTGGAAATACTGAGGGGGGGGTGAATCAGTATTTATTTTTCAACTATTGTTTTACTAGTTAAAACATTTATATTCAGAACACAAGATGAACAACAAGTATAGATTATTTTATTAATATAATCTTTGCAATAAAATAGATACAATATATAAATGGTTGCAATAAATTGCCAAGCACTAGTTTGGAATTTTGTGAGGCTCCAACCTCTAGAGCACCAACTCTTCTTTGCCAAGGCAACAATCTTGGACTTAGGAGCACAAACTCCCAAGAACTCCAATCCTTCCTACTTCTGAGGCACCAATCCCAAGGACACCAATCCTTCCTACTTTTGAGGCACCAACCCCAAGGGTTCCGAACCAATCTTGTCAAGGCATGTTTGATAGTAATGTTCTACTCTCATAACTCTTCTTTACTGAGTTTTGTCTTTTTACAACTTCACTGTAGTCTCCATCCTACAACATCAATGGAAACTAGTCTTCTTATGAAGGAGTCTTTACAACTCTTCATATTGTTCACACAGGGTCTATTATAGCCTTCATGATCTCTGATAATGTCTCCACACAACTTTAGTGAGTCTACTATTAGCAGCACTAAGCTCTGCATAAGAACCAACTTTCTGTTCAAGAATCTATTCTAACTATCACAATAAATGCTTCAGCATGATTGCTTCTCTGCATGCTACTTCTCCCTTAAACAATGTTAGATAAAGCTTTAATTATTACATCACAGAATTGTTCTTCAGACAACATTGTGTACCTGATTAATTCATCACAATTCTGAGTATTTCACAGGGTAACATGATAAAAAAAGATGCTCATCCTTCGAATGCCTCCTGTCATGTTGGACCTTTGGTCCTATTCTTTTTTGCTGGACCTACAGTTGCCTCTGTTTCTTCCAGTTTTTCAACAACCTTCAACTTTCCTTGTTCTCTGTTTTTGTATTCCTAATGTGCCTGACCTTTTGGCTTACTCCTTGCTCGCTTGAGCTTCCAAGTCCTCAACGCTCATTCAACCTTTTGGTTTCCCTCCTCGGTCACTGTAGTTTCCTCTGTGCTTACTTGCTTCTTCAGCTCCCCGATCCTTTGGTCGCCTTAGCTTCCTTTTCCTATTCGAATTGACCAATGCTTCATAGGACACGTTCAAGAGGAAGAGGGGCCGAATTACAATAGAAATGATGCTTATTAAAAAATATTAGAGAGGTCCCCTTTTTTATTTAATAACTTTCACACATTAGACTTCATTATTTACAGAGAGACTGTACCAATAGGGAGACCCCAAATGCCACGTCACAATCACAATCGCAATTGCAATCACAGTCGTTCAAGCCCATTGAACTATCGGAAGTGTTTATTTATGTATTTGGCCTTAAGAACCCCGGGAAATACATTTATTGAAATTCACAAGAATACATGGAAAATCCCAACCGAACGCTTAAGGCCGGACTTCAAATGCATTATGCCTATTACCTTAGACCTGCCTTCCTATGAATCTTATGAATCCTCTTCAAACAGTTGAAAACATTGAAAACCAAATGCATTCCCAAGACAAAGCACTGTAAATTAGTGTATTTTGTCTATTCATCTTGATTCATTTAGTTTAGAAGAAAGATAGAGAGATGTCGATACATATAAAACATAAAAAAAACTCCTTACAAAGAAGAAAACAATACATAAACTCACTGTCACAAGAATCCCACAAAAATTGCTGTGAAACTTGGTTTTATTCCTTGCCAAACTGCTGATACAAATGTTCAATGAGTCCAACACTTCTGCCAAAGTCCAAACTTTTCAAATGACTAAGAAATTACATAATATAGGAAAGGAAACCACTCATGCTAGCTATCAGGGTCGAATCCATGAGAAGAGGGGTGGTTTCAACCATGTCTAAACTAAGAACATGAATATAGGCAGTGGAATAGCTTGCCTCTAAAACTAAGGAAACCAATTCAAAATAGCTCAAAACCACTTGGAACTTGATGTACATCCATATTTACATTGAATTCATCATTTACCATGTTTACATTTACCAAGGAATGAGGAAAAAATGATCTCCAAAGAAAACTAGGAAAAATCTAGACAATCAAGCAAAATTGGCAAAATCAATTTAATGTGCAGTGCCAAAATTTTAATGCACAATGCTCTTTCCAGACCAATTTTGGAAGCCTTCCCGAAGTCCAAATCAGGTGAAGGATATCTCGTTGGAAATCTTGTTGAGTATACTTTCTGGAACAACTTTAATTTCTAAATTTGGAGTTCATTTGCCCCTCAAAAGATATTCTCCCAAGACTGCTTCCTGTGTGGAAAAAAAGTGGCAGAGAGAGCACTTTTAGGGTGTTTTTTTGCCCTTTTGGAGACCTAGAACTTGTCCAAAATTCCTCACTATTTCTGAGCTTGCTAATTTTTCCATGTTGATTCCAGATACGTAAGCCATTTTACAAGAGGATTCCCCCAACAAACGTGCAGCGCCAGTGGCACTGTGCACCTATTGGAAAAACCTGTTTTTCTAATTTCAAAATTCATAAATGACAAAAATTGCTCAAGATTTCTTGAAATTTGGCATGGGGGATCCTTGTTAGGTGCTTTACTGAGATAATGAAGCTTCATCCAAGATTTTGAGTTTATCATGCTCTTTTTTTCTTCTTAAGGCCTTTTTCAACTTAGCCTTAAGCCTCTTCATGATACTGTCAACATATTGTCCTTTATTCCATTGCTCACCTACATTGGGGATGCCTGTTGCTTCTGAAATGGTGGTAGTTGACAAGGTGAAGGAGACACCAGTAAGGTTCACTTGGCCATTATGTATATGAGTGACAAACAACCATTCAAGCTCATGATGAAACTTTACCCTCTCCACCATTTCACAAAACTCATAACAAGAATGATGTTTAAAACAAGATATAGCAAGAGGACAAGCAAGCAACTCTGTGAGACTGATGGGTTCCTCTCGGATGATATTTCCCCCTTTGTGTGGCTTTATTGACACATGCGATTCTCTAGAAGTGTCACTGAAAGTTTCCGTTTCCTCCTCCCTCTCATAGTCTATGTCTCCTTCCATGGATTTTTGATAATGTGATAGGTGATGTAAGATGAAGGATTGTAGTGGGACCAAGATGAGTATGAAGAGATTTTTTTAAAATATAAGGTAAGTGAGGTAGAATATGAGGGTGTGAATGTTTGAGGGAGTTAGGGAATAGATTTTTATAAGGGAATGGGGGATATTGGGAATGTAAGAATTGGGAATTAGGGTAAGTGAATAGTGCATTAGGGCTGGGGTTTGACGTAGAAAGTAGGGTTTAGTGGAATGAAGCTTGATGAATGATAGATAGTGAAAAGACTTGGTAAACTAAGTGTAAATGAAGGAAAGAGCATAAAATTATCCTTGGTGGCTTATGATATGTAGTTTAGCTTATTTAGGGTTTATAAGAGAAATTTTCAATGCCAATAGGGTTTGCTATGAAATTATGCCAAACATACTCAAGCAACCAAGAAAAACTATTTTTAGCAAGGAGGAATGGTATAATTACTTGGAAAAAGGTATTCAAGAGCTTTAGATGAAATTTGATGCAGTTTAGAAGTGTTTTGAGTCTCCCCAACAGGTGCTCAGTGCACTTTTAATGCGCAGCGCCAGTGTAAAAATACACTACAGAATCGATGAGGCAATAGGTGCACAATGCCTTTTTGTAAACCACTTTTGGAGGCCTTCCCGGTGTCAAAATTGGGCATGGGATAGATATTTGGAAATCCTATTGAGTCTGATTCCAAAATCATCTTGAATTTTTCAATTTGAAGTTCATTTTCCCTATCAAAAGTCAAAACTCCCAAGACTAGTCAAAAATGTGCAAAATGAGGCTGCCTAAATGTAGAGTGTTGTTGCAGTCAACGTTTGAAGGCCTTCCGCAACTCCAAATTGAGCTCATGATATCTCATTGTAAATATAGTTGTGTCTAGTTATCATTTGACTCATCAAACAAGTCATCTGGCCAACCAAGCTAGGAGAAATCTTGATTTTCCCAAGGCCACTCCAAAAGTACATCAATTCTCCTGAGGCAACTGTATTTTTGATATTTCTCTAAAATCATGACACCTGTGTAAAAATTGGAGGATTTTTTTCTTCCTTGGCCTATTTTGGAAAAAAACCTCTCTCACTATTTCCAAATTCATTTTTCCTTGCTCTGAAACATCGTTTGAGTAAAACCTATCCCGATGTGTGGAACAGGGGATTTGTAGAAATTAAGGGAAATGAAGGGGATAAGGGGCTCCTAAATTATTGAAAAAAATTTTGGAAGTAGGGAGGAATGTTAGGAAATAAGGGAAAGTGTAATTTCAAAGATTGAGTGAGGGGAAGGGGTCCAAAAGGGAAAAACACATGCTTAGCCTAGAAAATTGTCAAATTGTAGCAAGAAACTAGGGTTTGTGGGAATATTAGGAATTTGAGAGATATCAGTGATGGTAAGTGTTTAATAAGGTACATTAAGGATAGGGGAAGGTGTATGAGCATTAGGATGCAAGATTTGTTGATGATTTGACCATCTGAGAGAAATTACCTTCAAAACCTAGGAGAGGGAAATGAGCCTTACCTAAGCACAACTGAAGCACGAACAAGGTGTAAAATGACCCATTGAAACCTGAAATGATGATGAAAACTCTCTGAATGATGGTAGACTCATCTGAATGGTGACAAGGACTGACATTTGGACAACTTTGAAACAAGTGAAAACAAATCCTAAACCTAATACCTAATGACCAAATTTTACTTGAAGACTCACTGAAATGACAAAATTTGACTTCGACACCTTAAAATGATTTTGTGAGAGCATGTTTGACCACTGGAGGAAGGCTTCAAAGGCTGACACTAACAATGCTGGCGTCTATAACTTCATCAGGTTCGCTCCTCCAAAACGTTATCGCAATCAGCAATCGTGGCTTCTGAAAGTCTTTTATAAGTCGAGCCGATAACATCACCGATGGCCGATGGCCAACTCCCCTACTGGATGTGATATTATATTAAGCCGCAGTTGATATACCCTTTGGGTCCATGTGTATATATCACAATCAGCGTTTTCAATGTGGCAAGGCCTTAAACACTTATGATATGGAAGATGTGATGTAGTATTAAGTCATTTTACAATGTTGAAGCGGGTCCGCGTACTTTATCGCAATATATATATCTATATCTATATCTATATATATATATATATATTATATATTGCAATCACAATTTTAATGTGGCGGCCTTAGAGTTGGAATATATGAAGTACACTAAAAAACCCCTCGAACACTTAGCTAGACTCAACTGTTTAATACAACCCAGACATATATACATCGGGTCACCTTGTATACGTAGTCGAGGGTTTTCGAGTAGTGGAACATATAGAACCCCACGATATTATTTCTCATATATATATATATATATATACTCCGCCTCTAATAGTGTATATTGCTCTATTGTTTCCTTTGTGTCCTCCACTCTTCCTCTATGCTCCTCTAGTCGGTCTTCCTTTGGATTTCAATGGTTCTTCTTTGGCATATATTACTCCCGATACTCTTGATATGGCTCCTCCTGTAGCTCCGATAGCTCTGTTTATGCTCCTCCGATATGATTTGCTTTGATATTCTACAATACTCCTCTGATGCATTGACTCCTCTTTCGATGAATTCTTCCTCTTGGTTCTTCTTGGGCATGTATTACATGCAATGCTCCTCCGATGTGGTTCCTCTTTCTCCAATGTCTTCCTTTGGCTTTGCAATATCTTTCAATGACCTTTTCTAATACCTTCATACCTTGATGGCTTCTGTCTTTTCTGATATGCCTCTCTTTCTCTAATATTCTGCAGTACTCTTAAGCATAAGCGATAGCTTTGATATGCCTCCTTTGTTAACTCCCCTGTTAATAAATTCTTACTCATGGCTTGGCTTTCCTAATGGCCTTGCTCCTATTTCTTCATGGATCTACTATTCTTCCCCTTGGCTTCATATCATCATCTAATATCTAGAATATTTCCATATTGATATCAATGACAACCTATGTCAACAAATTCCTCCTATGCAATCAAGATCGAAACGACTTGCGCTCCATCAGCAAAAACAACCGACCAAGTGGGTGTGAGGTTTGTTGATTCACTGGGAAACCACGTGGTGGTATCCCATCTGAAGCATCCCCAACTTGTGTTCAATCGTAGATCAGGGCACTAGAAACAAGATGGGACTCATGTTCAGTACTAACCCTTTAACAGATGTTCAATCAACAAGTTTGAGTTTGAAGGGCCATGCATGCAGAGAGGCATCTGCTATCTCTACCTCAAGCGTGTTGGGGCTGATGACTGGAGACATGGGTGGGCTAAAGTCCTCTCCAAACAACAAAATGGCCTCCTTGCCCTTGCTTCCTATATGTTTTAATTCATAATGCTTTTGCCTAGAAATGTCTAGTTCAACTTTGATTACTATGACATTGATAGGCCTCACCCTCCTCTGCTTGCTCACGACCGAGCAAACTAGTATTATATACAACGAGAGAGGTATATATTGAGTACTAATATATCTATTGTCTAGAAATGCAAAAAGATACATTTTTAGAGAATAAATAGGCCCTGAGAATTATCTAATAGGAAGAGTCATTATTCTACAGATCTTACTGTTATTATGGAATTAATCAGAGATAATAAGTGGTGTTTCTCCTGTCAAAGTGGTCGAACTCAAGGGCTTGGAGAAGGGCTGGAGACGACTTTAAACAGTTCCATGCAGTGATCAAATTTGAACATTAGGTCTTAATTTTAATTAAAAGAGCATATATTTAGGTTTCCCTTCCACAATGAAAAGCTTAAATAAAAAACATTTCTATTGACAACATAATATATTTACATTTCATTTTCAGAACAAGAACAATTTAGTTTGAAACTTCTTCTATTATATGGGAGATTAGCAAGGATGTAACCAAGTATTCTACATTACTAAACAAGTCCCAAAATTTGGTTGTAATGTTTGATAATTCACTTAAGATTCATGAGGGTGTTTTCCATGTCAAAATCTCTTTCCATTTTTTTGAAAACCGCATTAACCAGAATCCCAAATATTATGTACCTACAAGTCTAATTCTCCCAATTTCAAAACCCTTAGCTGCCAATGGGGGGCATTGGTTTCTGGTGCAGAATACATATGATATTTAGTCGCAGAAATTGCAAGTACCATCAAATGTCTATAGGTTTGTTGTTGAAATTTATGTGTCATCCTATACATATGATGAATATTGGTGATCAAATTTCCAATATGATTACGTAAATGCCAACAACCTAACCAATGGCATTGACAATGGATATTTTAGGGAAATATTTGTTGTTATAAATGGGTATGTTGAGGGTACTATTTGGCCTTTTCCTGTTTTGTATGGAGGGAGCCTCCAATATATGTTATATCTACCAGTTATGGGCATTGGGGCTTTCAGTATTCCCACATATGACCTTGAGGTAACCTCATTCCTTGGACATTTTATGGATGGAAGTCATCACACTTTTTCCCTAACTATAGTGGACGCTCTTCCCAGTTGGCTTGCAGATGGAAATCTTCAATTCTGGTTGGACGAAAATAGTGTTCAAGCAGTAAGAAAATTGGGAATTATTAATTATTTGGTTTTATCGCTTCTCTAGATTCAAGGTTTAAGGGTCCTGATAGGACATTTTAGACATGAGGTGAGAGAACGATTTCATATTTTGAGTGGGTTAATACAACACAAGGGAACCTTACAACTCATGCTCTTCACAACTTGAATTACTCTAATTGATTACAATGTATGACACAACCACATCAATGATGTAATGGTCGTTTCCATTAGTCATCAATCATGAATGTATCAAGGACTTTATCCTTCATGGATGTTAACAGTGTCAATTTTGTCATTGAACTTCGCTTAATTCCTTTACTAACATATCCATACACTTTATATAAATTGGAAAGGATACATTAATGCCAAAAATTAAAAGTTTCAATCTTGGCTTTTTGAAAATTATTATTTATTACCGGAATTCTACTTCCACATTGGAGATGGTGTGGAGATTGTTGGGAAAAAATACCACATTACTGCCATTTTAGAGACTTTGTGGCGCTCCAAAGATGGTGTGGTAGTTGTTGGAAGAAACTGTGACATTATTGCCATTTTAGACACTATGTGGTGGTTGAGGGGAAAATTGTTACATTTTTGTTATGTTATAGATGATATAATGATGAATATCACGCATTTTATTTTCAATTTTATATAATATATATTTATATATTATATATTGTTGATATTGTAAATAAAGCATTTTCGACAAGGTAGTTGAATTCATTGATAAATTAGTGAGATTTTGTTTTACAATCCATACATAATTATTTATACTACATTAATATATGATATTTGTAAGTAAGGAAACATGCAGAAGCTACCAGGATTCTTGAAGCATTGAGGAATTAAGGCCTTACTCCTTTAACTCATATTTGGAATATATTAATGACAAGTATTTCCAAGAAAGTGAATACATACATGCCTCTTGAACTAATTGATGGGAATTTTAAGAAAGGAGATATATGACCATATTTCAAGCTATGGGTTGAAATGGAAGAAAAAATACATTTTCTTGATGTCTATGTCTACTTACCCTGACTTCATCAATGAGCATTGCAAGAAAAGAAACATGCAGAAGGCCCATGCACACTTCATTGAAATGAAAAAAATAAGCACATTTTCCCTAACAATTTCACCTGCAATTCGTTGATTGGTGGGCATTGTAAAGAAGGACTTGTCCTAGATATTTTCACTAAGAACATGCTCATTAATGGTATTTGTAAGCAAAAAAGGGTACATATGGCAAATAGGCTCTATTTCCTCATGCATAGCAACGATTTGGTTCCTGATGTTGCTACCTACAACACTTAAATTCATGAATAATGTAAGACAACCAACAGGAGCAAGGTTGTTGAAATTATGAACACAATGTCCTCAAATGGGTGCACTCTTTTACATATAATACATGGATTAATGGTCTTCGCATCACTAAGATGATGTTGGGTCCCTTTAATACTAGTGATTACCCCATTACTATTGTAGTTGTACCCTTTATTAATATTGTTGTGCCCCTCTTGTCCCCATATTGTTATTACTGTGCCCCATAGAATCCCTCTATTGTTATTTTTGTGGCTTTATATTATTATTGTTAGGTCGGCTAGGTTATATTGTGACTCCTT
>APFE030644205.1:108437-138921 GCA_000404065.3 Pinus taeda | reverse complement strand
TATAACAAGATTATGAACTACTTTAATTGCTAACCAATACATGCAAGGATACATATTAGAATATTTCAAATTAGCAGATTTGTGTCAAACCATGATTTTGGGATCAACAAAGGATGAGAGAATGTTTAGTGCATTATCATTATTGAATTAGAAGTTGAGGAACAAGCTTTATAAACATGTGGATACATGTTTAAGATTATATGTAACAAAGTATGACATTGACAATTTTCCATATGAAAGAGCGTTAACTCTTTAGCGATCAGATTGTGATATAAGGGGAGAGACTAATATAACAAATTTACATAATTAACTTGATATAGAACATAATGTTTTGGAGGCTCATAATGACAGTTCATTTAGAGAAGATCATGTTCACAATTTAGAAAATGAGGACCAAGATGAGAATTGGGGCATTGAAATACCTTAGGACTCTTATTTTGGTATACATGTTTCATTTATCATGCAAGATTACTATATGTCAAATTTAGATAAAAATATGTTCTATATTTGTATTTTTCATTGTAACATTACAACGACATTTCTTTGATGCATGCTATTTTAATATTGTTGTTTCATATTTAATCATTACATTGTTTGTTTCTTATCTGTGACAGGAAATAAAGATAGATTTGATGAGGTTGGGACCTATTTATTTTCACATAGATAGTGTTCGACTATTATTAAATGACAAATAGCTAATTTAGCAAGACTAAAGCAAAGTATCAATGGGCTCATTCAAGTACATGAAACTACCTTGATGTCTAACTCTGATATCTTGGAAAATTTTAATGGTTTATATGTTGCTTTTGTTTGGGGGATTTTATTGAGTTTTGAGTTTTGTTTTGGTCAAAGATTATGTTAGTCCCTTATATTATTTTAGTTCTTAATTCATGCTTAGATTCATAGATCTAGTTTTATAATTATTATTGTCTTCTCCATATATTTTGTGGTTTGAAGAAAGTTGTTTTTATTTCCTTTCACTTTGTGGCATGACTTTGTAGACTACTATGCTTATTTTATATTTTATTGGAAAATAATTATTGATATTTGGAAAGGAAATGAGCCATGGGTAGCTAAGTGAAGAGAAAAATGGTTTATGTACTAGGCTTTTGCGCATTCATCATAGGAGATCTATTGACATGAGATCGACATTATTTTGTATAGTCTTGTCAGTCATTTGTCAGCCATGCTTTCATGTCTTTCAAGTACTAAGTTGTTCAGGTCCCCACATGTCCGTAGGACCATTAAGGGATGAGATAACATGGGTCAGTCTAGATCATGCCCCAAATCTACTTTTTACCTATTGATGTAAATGTTTTGTTGCCACTTATCACCAACAAAATTCTACCATAACATAACCCAACTTGAAGACAACACTTCTCATCTTCCTTTTACATAAATTCTCTATGGATCTCCCTACTATACTTTCTAGAGATCAAATTCTCTTCTTGGTAGGTCTCTCCACCATGCTACTAATCACACAATAGACACACATTAGTAACTACCACTTTATATAAATCTCTCTAGTCTCAGTTATTGGTGTCCCTGTTACACTCGACTAATACAATCTTGCAAGTCTATTTTTTATCATATCTTTATTTTTTGTTATTTTGTGTCTTTAACTTTATCACCATCCTAGAGTTAGTGTCCTTTGGATTTGATATTTGATTGGAAATGAAGTCGGATTTGATGAAGCTAGGACCTATTTCTTTTCAACTAGATAGTGTCCTAGTATTAAATGATAAATAACTAATTTAAGAAGTCTAATGTTAAGAAACAATGGGCTTATTCAAGTACTTGAAATTGCGTTGATGTCTAGCTTTGATATCTTAGAAAATTTTAGTGGTTTGTTTTCTTCTTGTTTAGAGTATTTTGTCAAGTTTGAGATTTTTGGTTTGTTTTGGCTAGAATCTTTTAGGCCCTTGAATGCTTATAGTTTTCATTTCATGCATAGATCGATAGATATAGTTTTACTTTTATAATTATTATTGTTTTCTTTATATATTTGGTGGTTTGAGGAAAGATATTTGATTTCATTTCACTTTGTGGCATGATTTCAACATCTTCACCTTTTAGAATATAGTAAAATATTATTCTTATTTTATATTTTATTGGAAAAGAATTATTGATATTTGGAAAGGGAAATAAGCCTTGGGTAGCTAAGCAAATAGAAAAATGGTCTATGTACTAGATTCCTATGCATTCATCGTAGGAGACCTATTGGCATGAGACCAACAATCCTTTTATGCAATTACACTTTTGATGCCAAGGAAGAACTGAGTTCGTTAACCTGGGAAGAACAGTGGTAGCTGATCATAATGCTAAAGAGATTAGAATGTTGGTTTCAAAAGTAGGATTATGAAAATTGTTTGAACTAGTTCTTATTTTGGTCATATTTACTATCAAACTTGTGTCTTGTTGATTTTTACATTTGTAATGACCTTGTGTAGATTTGGTTTCAAGAGCCTGATGTTAGAGTGAGAAGACTCTCTACAAACCACAAGGACTACTTTGTCTCGGATAACCAACACTTGGAGGGAACTCGATGTTCTTGGTGTTGCCGAGTCTCTTCATTTGAAGCATCAATGGATACAATAGTATGGCCATAAAGTCACTTAATTTGATCCTCTTTACTAATCTCCTCACATATTGAAGGAGATAAATGATCAGCTGGGTATGTAACATTATGGTCAGTTGAGAGAAAGGTGAGCAAGTAGATCCTTAAAATAATGTGGAGAGAGGCCCTCCTCTTACTGGTAACAAACAACTTGAAACCACAAGCTTATCACCTTAACAACTAGAGGTATTTATTTGTAAATTCCATCATGTAGTTGGTTGTAAGTCTTAGGAGAAAATTTGGTGCCTATGAGAAACTAAGACATCTAAATCATGCATTTCTTCATTAGGATCAAACAAAAAAACTACCATTTCCGTAGCAACTTTCTATTGCATGGCTAAACTACCTCGTTAAACTTCCTTATATTAGTAAGTATTGTTATCAAAGTTTTCCTTTTCCAAGGCCTCATGTATGTTAAGCACTGTAGGGAGTACAAATTCTTGAAAGTGTCCATTACAACTCATTAAAATTGATTCTTTTCCCACAACAACATATTTCATATCAACAGTGCCTTTGAAGACATATTCAATTGCACACCTACCATACCATTCTTAGAACACAATTGGTGGGGTGTTGGTTTAAAGTTGAAGTCACTTGAAAAGCATTGATATTGGACACCATTGTGTATTTATGTTTGTATAGGTCTGATACATTTTCTTATGAATCGTTCTGAGCATTACTAATATTCCCTCTATGTCTACTCCAAGCATTATTATTTTATGTTTGGAACCAAATTTTTGTTGTGCTTGTTGAAGACTAAATTTCTAAGGAAGTTTTGAAACACATTTATAATCAGCCATATTACATGACATATGATCTAATCTCTTAATTTTCAATTGATTTTCTTGATTTTATGGGTATCACTGGCTCTAAGTTTTGTAATAGGAATTGATTAGTGTTTTACAAAGGAAACTTGTACTTGAATTTCCTCCCAATGGAGAGAAAGGGGCAATAAAG
This sequence comes from Pinus taeda, assembly GCA_000404065.3. NCBI lineage: Eukaryota > Viridiplantae > Streptophyta > Pinopsida > Pinales > Pinaceae > Pinus > Pinus taeda. The sequence goes on along the minus strand of APFE030644205.1, from coordinate 135,347 downwards.
ATAGCTTGTTGCACTAAACCATCAAATTGTGGTTTATCTAATCTTGATGGCTCTATACTTCTGGGTTCTCAATAACAATGAGTGAATTCATCAAATCATCCTACAATGAATTGTAATGAATGTAACCCTTATTTGAAAATTTAGCCATATTTCTATGAACTTGATCATTTAAAGAGATTTTCTATGATCTAGAAGGGTTCATAGGTTATATGCTAAAAATATTCCCATGTTTCCCTTCGTCATCTATATTTGAGACCATTTTATATCAATTTCATTGATTCCTTTCCTCCCTTTAGATTTGATCATTCAAACATGCTTAAATATTGAGAAGCATTGTTGATATGGTGACTCTTGTAAACTAGAGTCTGGATAGGTCGATTGAATATCCAACCAATGATGTTAGAATATCCAACATGGATTGGTAGTTGCACTTGATACCTCTATGAGGTTTTATGCCAGGAATAACCTTGTTAGTTGTTGACTTTGAAGCATTTTTTCATTTTGTGTAATTTAGTCATCTACCATGGCAATGGAATTTGTTTGACTGAAGAGATGCATCTTGCTTCACATGTGTCATAGCTCCTGGGAGCAGAGGTGGTGTTCTCATACTTACATTTACTGTTCTAAATGCATAAGCATTATTTTTTTAATATATTACAAACGTTGTTTCAATCTTTCTCTTGTAGAAAATATCACATGCTCAAATTTTTTATATTGTGAACAAAATTTCTGCTCTAGTTGTGAAGATGACCTAGGATAAAATTAAATGTCATCAAGAAGGATTGTACTGTCAAAAATAATTTGTTCTATAAAAACTATTTGCATTATTCTTTGCAAAAGGTTGAATTTCTTATATTTCATATCACTAGAAAAATAAAGGACAAATTGACTATTGGGTTAAATTTCACTGATGTATTGGGACAGAAAAGAGTGTCTTTGTAGGAAAGTTGAAACCCTAGGGAAGAATTACCTTAGCCCATTACAAACGTTCATTTTTGGAGTAGTTTCTGATAACCTGAACTAGGGTAAGTTGCAAAATATATTTTTTAGATCTTCTATGATATCCCGTAAAGAAAAATGCACAAGAATTTACCACGAGAAATATATGGTGGGAGTGAACTAATTCAAAATTTCAAACCAATATAAATTGGATTTGTGACTATCTCTAGTTGTCTACAAGAGGTGGAAAATAAAGGCAAAAAAATTATTTGAGGATATTTCTTGATTTATTAATCTAGATAGTTCCTCGTTTGCGGTCAACTTTAGTTTATCTGCATAATAGACTAAATGCCATCTGTTGTCCACCTTCAGTGGCCACAAAAAGGAGATAATTTGGGTGCCATACACCATTTCTCCATGCATTAAGTTGGAGATCAAGTTGAATTTGAATATTTGAGAAGCATATATTAAATAAATTGGGTTGAGTAGTTAGCAAGAATCATATCCCAAACAAGGTAATGAGTTTCCTAATAATCAATAAACACACATGCAATATAGGTTATGTACTATGTAGTAAGCATTCAAAAAATATATATGATCTAATTACAAATAACGAGAATCACCCACTCCTAACCACAATTGTAATCATCATTCAGTCTAGTGTAAATGCCCAGTATTCACCCCGATATATGTCAGTTTTTTTGGTGTAGACATCTCAAGCCACAATGAGAATGTGAGTATCTGATCCAGGAGGATATTGTAAGTGTAGTGCATCCAAGAAGTCTAATTCATCTTTAGTTTCATCAGCTTCGCCAATATGGTCTCCAGTTAATTATGGTCCAGATTGCCATTATGGGTATGAAGATGATTATTGTCATCATGTGACAATATCTTTTGTAATGGTTTTTTTAATTAAGGTTAAAAGCCTAAGTGTGGAACTAGCACTTAAATGTTACAAACCTATGTTATAAACCATGTATAAATATCTATTACAAAACCCACATTTTGGACCATATATTAAAACCCATGCAAATACATTACATAGACCCTAACCTCATCAGAGACCGCAATGGAGCTTGTAAACCGTCAGAGTTCTAAAACATGTGAATAGGTGATGTTGACCACAACAGTGAACTACGAGAACCACAGTAGAACAGTCACATAGTTGGATTTATCACACAGTTCGGAGAGTAGTCTTGATAACCACAACCATTAGAGATGACAGTTGTCACACGCAGTAGGCTCTATGCCAAACGTCACCGGAACTACGTACAATAGACCACCAAGTGTCCACCACTGAGTTGACCATTCACTTGTCACATGTTGATAGTTCCATTTTTTGCACCTTCTACAAACCGCAGTGGGTTTATTTTAACATAAAGTCTAAATTGCGTTTTTAGTTGAGTTTTGTGTTATTTTTAATTAAACCACCATGTAACCGCTTCATTAGGTGTCACAAGGTGACAAGACGAAGGAAAATGAACATTCAATGTAACACATTCGTGCCTAGTTTGGCATAAGGGGCTCGAATGAACCAAAAAACTTATAAATTCATCCTTTTGTTCATTAGGTGTCACAAGGTGACAAGATGAAGGAAAATGAACATTCAATGTAACACATTCGTGCCTAGTTTAGCATAAGGGGCTCGAATGAACCAAAAAACTTATAAATTCATCCTTTTGTTCATGGAGGAAACAAGTAGAGTGGTTTTGAAGCTTTGTAGTCACATTCCTGTGAGAGAGAGAAAAATTTGTTTTTAGTGTTTCTTGGCCGTCTGGAGGTAGAATTGGGAACTGTGTTAGGAAACCAGCTCACAAAAAGATAAAAAAGATAGATCAATGCCTTAGAATTCAGCCTCTTTGAGGGGGCAACCTCCTTTACATTACACAAATGACCAATTCTTGGATGATACAAATGACAAGACCTCCTTTCTATATTTAGGAGTCTAAGGGGTCATAATATAATCAGAGCCAACATAGCAATAATAATGTAAGGGCACAATAATAACAATAATGGGCTTCTATGGGGCAGAATAATAACAATATGGGGACTACATGGGCACAAAAATATAATAAGGGGGTTGTACTAATAACAATAAGGGGTTACATTAGTAGTATAGGGATCCTAATCAGCCCCTCTCCTTCAAAAAGTGTTGTCCTCAACGCTTGAGTAGTTCTTGATGCTTCTATATAAATTCTTGTCCTCCCATGTGGAATCTTCAGTGGGTAAGTTCTTCCACTTGATGAGATACTCTAAAATTGATCTATTTTGTATCTATCGATTTCTTGGTTCTATGACTGCTTCAGGTTCCAATATGATTTTTCCTTCCTTGTCAAGTTCTCACAATACTATTTGAACTAGGATCCTCTGCAACTTTTAAATGAGTTCCTACTCCTTTGGGCGTATGGATATCTGTAAGGCTTGATGTTTGAAGGAACACTTCCTAGAATTGAATGAATAGCATGATCATGATCACGAATAGGTGGGAGGCCTTTGGGAGTCTCAAATACCTTGGAATGATTGTACAAAACGTTTTGGAGATCTGGAGAAATACATGATTTCGATGTGGGATCCTCTAGTGAATATAATTTTGCAATTACGCCCCATTTTTCTTTATTGAGAAGCTTTGTCATGCTGTTAGAGTTGATTATATTTTTAGGTTTCCCTTCGATACCCCTCAATTCAACTTCCTTTCCTTCCCAAAAAAATTTCAAGAAAAGTTCTTGAAAATTAAAAGCTATTGTACCCAAATATTGTAGCCATTGGACGCCTAGTAAAACATTAGCACCACCCATTGGAATGGAAAACATTGGGCTATTCAATACATAATCTCCAATGGATAGCTTGATATTATGGCACTTTCCAGAGTAATTTATGGTTCCTCCACTTGCAACCATCACTTGACACTCTGGTGCTGGATATAGGAAGCAATTCAATTCTTTGGCTATCTTACAATGACTAAAATTATGGGTACTACAAGAGTCAATCAACACTATTACCTTTTTATTCTTGATACATCCTTCTATCTTTATAGTTTAAGGACTGGAAAGTCTGACCAATGCATTACAAGATATGGTCGGATTCATGTCTTCTTTCTCTAGGGTTGGTTCCTAATGAGTATCCTTTTCTTCTGATGTTTCTTGATACTTTTCTTCTTGATATTTCACTACTTGAACCTTCTTCTTCTTGATATGTCTCTCTATTTTAAGAGTTTGAGAAGTGGTAATTCCTGCCATTGCAATACAAGATATGGTTTGATTCATTTGTTCTTTCTCTAGGGTTGGTTCTCGGTGTATATCCTCTTCTTTTGACGTTTCTTGATCCTTTTCGTCATTAGGAGGCCTTTCTTGTAGCAGCTTTGTCCCACCTTCCTTCAAACCTTCCATGTCTTTCTTCAAATCTTCCATGCCTTTCTTCCAATATTTTTTCATATCATTGATATCAGCTTCCACGGCATAGATAAAACTATTTATCTTTTGCTTCTCTAGAATATCATTTACCCTTATATTGAATTTTTGAAAGTCCTCAATTTGCTCTGCGATTGAACCCTTTTGTTTCAGATTTATCAATTGGCTAAAGAAGGTGTTGCCCTTGGTATCCTCATAATGTGCTATCATTTCCTCCATGAAAATTGACCACGTGACAAGTTGTTTACGAGAACAAAGCCCTTTATACCATAAAAATTGATTCAGTTCTAACTAATTAGATGTAATACATACCTTTTGTAACAATGGTACACCATGTAGATCAAAATATTTCTCCATCTATAGTATCCAATTTACCAAATCCTTGTCATCAAACTTCCTCATATCGCCTTTTCTTGATTTTAGAAGCTCGATCTTGAAACGACTGTAACTTTGTAATATTGGATCTTCTAGTTCTGAAATCACGACCTGTTTTAGATGAAATTTTGGAGCTTGCAAAAACCCTAACTTCCTCATATCATATATCCTAAAATGTAGCAAGACATGATATGAAATTCCGAACCAAGGTTCAACGAGATTTTTTCTCAAATGGGTTTTTCATTTTAGCTTCCGAAACATCGCAGAAACAAAGTTATAGCGAAAATGCCATGATGCCCTGTTTGGAGCAGCGAAATCCTAGAATCTAAAGCGCTGATACCAAATTTTATGTAACCAGCTCACAAAAAGATAGAAAAGATAGATGAACGCCTTAGAAATTAGCCTCTTCAAGGGGGAAACGTCCTTTACATTATACAAATGAATAATTCTTGAATGATACAAATGAAAAGACCTCCCTTTTATATATAGAAGTCTAAGGTGTCATAATATAATCAGGGCCGACATAACAATAATAATGTAAGGGCACAATAATAACAATAGTGGGCTTCTATGGGGCACAATAATAACAATATGGGGCATCCATGGGCACAACAATATAATAAGGGGGTTGTACTAATAACAATAAGGGGTTACACTAGTAGTATAGGGACCTAACACAAAAAGGTTAGAAATAATTTATTAAAATAAAAACATCATACATTTGTTTATAACTTCATATTTATAATTTTTTAATAGGTAATAAATAAATAAATCATTTTTATTCTCCATTTACCAACATTATATTTTCTTTAATAAAACACAAAATTATATCCACGGGGTGTAGAATAGGTAGTGATGGGGTGTACTATTAAGTCACTCTGTGATGTGAAGGTCACTAGTTCGAAGCTCTGTGGGAAAACATCTAGCCATGTTAAGAGCTGGTGTGGCTTAGGCCGGGTGTGATCCCCAGGTGATTTTGATGGCTTAAATATCTTTGGGTCGTAGTTTTTGTTGGGGAAAAGTAATTTCTTGTCATTTAATTTGTCAACCTGGGGGTTTCGTAAACTTGTGAAGAACGCATGCACTGTATGTGCTAGAAATTTCCTTTCAGTTTAGATCAATATAACTACAAAATAACGAAAACCGATTCATCTAATATATGAAATCAAATAATGAAAATGATATTAAACTAACTTGTGAAATCAAAAACAACTAATGTATACTTAGTTACTCTAGCATTCAATTATGAAGTGTTACCTTCTTGAGATGATGTGAAAGCAACTATTTATACTTTTAACTTCTAATGTCCTAGAAAAGCAAGTAAAGTGTGTAGAAAATAACTCAGTAATTGCATGTATTAAATATTCAACCATTCAATCTTGAAATATGATTAAATCAAATTCTTAGAATGATCTTTCGGAATATCAGTTGATGCAATTAAATGAGGATCTTAAAAGCAAATATAAAAGCATGAAAAATTAAAGCTCAATGATTGCATAGGTTGAACATTCAATCACCCAATTTGAAGTCACCTTCTTGGACTGATCCTTAATTCAATTATACAATGAATTGATAGTTTGATCTAAGAAAGTAAATAACAAAACATGAAAGGAAACTAAATAACTATTATCCCTTGCCTCAAACTTAATCCAATTAGAAAATACATAAATCTTCCCTATTGAAATGTTTTTAGAAAAGCAAAGATTACACAGTCATTCTAAAACTCATACTAAGAAAGCAAATGAACTTTAATCCATAAAAGCAATTAAATCTCACAATCATTAGATGGCCATTCCAATGGTGTATGAGGATGGAAAGTGAAGAAGCTCCATATACAATCATAACCAAATCAAAGTGAACATCACTAATGAGCATGGTGCCAAATCCAAATTCTATATTCAAAACATGAGCATTTCCCCAACTTTACACATGCCTTTCAAAGGAAAAGGCTCTCCTATTTATACAAAAACACAAGAAGCTACCCTATTTAATGAAGTTCCACTAAAATATCATATAGTTACAACCAAATAGCTCATAATGAGACATGTATCCCCTAGGTGTCTCATAGAGTTCTAATCCAAATAGGAAATGATGAGACACTTCCTAGAGTTACAATCCAAATAGGACACATATCCAAATCTCCTTTGAAGGGAATTCGAATTTGAGCATTGGAGGCCACATAAGGGTGTCTTGGAAGCTTCCAAATGACCTACACATGTCATAAAACTCAAGCCACATATATAGATACATGAAACTATGTTAATTTCCTAATTTTTAATCATAAATTCACTTTAAACACATAAAATGAATAACTTTGGTAAATAACGATCCTAACCCATATATTTATGAACATGGTGGCTAATGAAAGGTTATATGGTTATGGAGATGTGACATGTGAGTGAAATGATGGCAATAAAGGTGAAAGTGGATGTCATTTTGAAGACATTTTGGAGACCCAACATACCCTCCAACCATAGTAATTTCATGTCTCATGCACATATTGCATTAATTATTTGATTCGCTTGCAACGACTTTGCTTTTGAATGAGCTTGGCTTATATCATATGTCCTTAAACTTTGCATTTGCCAATTTTATTATTTTTATTTTTTGCAAAAGTATTCCTTGTCATACATTGAATTGCAACATGTTTAGTTGGTTCTTGTGTTTCAACCAAATTCTAATTGGTATTGGTTCTTGTGTTTCAATACCTTGTTTCTTTTTGTTGCAGCCAGATTTATTGAACATATTTAAGAATGCATCTTTAAGATCAGTCATATAGTGTGCTCTTAATCTAGACATTATTTGCAAATCATATAACTTTTTGAACGATAATGCAATCATAATTGATTAGGACAAGTATGTTAAAATGAAATGAAAATGTGTGATGGTGTATGATATATGAATATGAAATGTTGTCCCTTCCCCCCAACTAAAGGTATGACAATGTGAAAGAGGAAGTGAGGAATTTCGAAAAGTTATAATTTTAGTATTTTAAGGAATTGCACGACTAAAATTTAGAAAACCACATACCTTCGCTTACCTTCGATGTGCATGAGTTATGGAAATTGAAGAGTGTGGCTACTTCTAGATTAGGGAATGTAGAACTCATCTGCTTCTTGATTACATAAATGGTGGATGAGGTTGTGAAGTGGATATTTTATTTCTGTTGCTAAATCTATTGTATCTGTTGTAAAATGTTGAAATGATATAGTCTTCAATCGTATAAAATCAATGATACAACTCTAGTCATGTGAATAAATGTGTCGGTGTCGAGCATGAAGAGAGGTCATTGGATTACCGACCATTGATGAATGTCACTAACCAATGTGAGGTAAACTCACCATTAATGTCAATGAGTTCCAAGGTACCTAAGTACATCTTGTGAAGGGAAAATAAATGAGCCAATGTCGAACCACTTGCAAGATCCAATGATCAAGGGACATTGATGTATTCCCATGATTGTTGGCAAAAGAGCCTGTCATTAAGGCATACAAGCCTCAAGGTATTAATGACGACTCTATCCTTAGACCTAGATAATGTGTCAATCTCGATAGGCCAAGGATTGTTAGAAGGAAGGCCTTAAGGAATCCTCCATCATCTAATACAAGCATGAAACAATGATTTTGAAGGACTATGAATGGAAAGTTTTGCAGTGGATCAAGGTTTATTTAACGGAAAGAAAAATGACAAGTGAATGGAAAGTAAAAAGAGAAATCAACATGTAAACAAGCTTAATGTCTTTATGAAAATGGGTTATGAGTTAGTGAAATCAAGGTAGGAAAATATGAGATGCGACTGCAAAGGAAATGAGATGAAGGTTTTATTGACTGAAGGAGTATGGGTGCAATGGAAACACTGAAATCTGAAAGGCTTGAAACTTTTGGATCTAATATGCATTAGCATGTGCTCATGCATTGATGTTTCATCTCTATTGTTGCTCTAATAATTGTCTTATGAAATAAATGTGGTTTTTGAGAGACACTATTTGGGTCATCTGTTTTTGCTCCTGGAACCTGCAAAAAAACTAGTACTTCTTCTCCAATGGATTGTAAGGTTATCAAAATAGAGAGGTGATAAATCTCTCTATTAATGAAACTTATATAAAAAAAATAAGAATTAGTACTATAAAACAATTTCATGAAAGAAAACCAAAAGAGTTTATACCTGTGTCGCAAGTAGTGTCTCAAGTTACCTGTTGTTTCTTTTCAGCAATTTATTTATTCTTTACTGTTTCAAACTCTAGTAATATCTTCCTCATTTTGTAGATCTCATTGAAATATTTCCAATGATGCTTGAATCATCGAATTCCGATGTCATATGAGAAATTTAAACTGTTTCGAAATATTTATGAAACAGTGAAAATTGTCATGTAAAATGTGGCATGGGAACATGATGCTTCAGTGAAAAATGATGTAAGTGGAAGAAATGACATGTTGATTGTGAATTTTTGGTTAGAATTCATTGTTTGACAAATAAATCATTGAGTTAAATGCATAGCTGCAGAATTATTTTCTAGCTGCAGAATTATTTTCTAGCTGCAGAATTGTCGATTAGCTGCAGAATCGTTGTTTAGCTACAAAATAGAATCAACTGCAGAATTGTCGATTAGCTATAGAATCATTGTTTAGCTGCAGAATGGAATTAGCTGTAGAATGTGCACGGTTTCTGTAGCTAAAATTATGAACAACAACCCAAGTCAGTAAATAACCAAAAATGAATTCAAAGAGAAAGAAACAATGTTGTGGTTTACTAGAGGCAAAATCCAGTGATGATTGCAATGCCTCTTTTAGAATTTTATATTTTTTTTTAAATCTTCAAAAACTGTTTTCCTCATGGCAAAAATATTTACAATTAAAAATATATATAAAACATGATGTTATAAAACAACATGAAAAAGGAAAAAAATATTTACAAAACCTTTTGTAATAATGACACCACCATGAAAAAAAAATGAATTATCAAAATCAAACAATGTGTGAGGTTGTTCTTTGAGGTTTGCTTGCAGCAGTGTTGATGGAGGAAGAAATGGCCAGTTTTGATGCAATTTCCACGTGATTGAGTATGCAAGAGTGGCGGATCTACCTCCTCTGGTGGTCTATGAAATTGATATCAACTCTAGTGGTGACTTCTGCACTAAAGAGAGAGAAGGAAACTAGGGATAAATGTGTGCACATTTTGAACTCCCATGGATTAGGTGAGATCTACGAACTACGCAATGGGTATGAATTAAATTAGATCCTTAGATCACGTGCCATGTGGATCAAATGCTGCAACAGAGTTTGTTTTTTATTTGAATTATTCTCTCTTCAACACGCCATGTTCAAAACAGTGCACAGTGATTCGAAACTGTTTTTCCTCTATGGCAGCGAATCCATGGATTTAGTGACAGCAGATCACAATCTTGATTCCTCAAACCACCATAGCATTCCAAAAATCATATTTTATTCTTGCATGGAAACAATTGCTATCTCTGCGCATTAAATTCTAAATCTATTTTTCTCACGCAGTCAGTGAAACAGTGTCCCGAAGAATCCTAGATTTCTCTCAAACGATTACAAAATTGAGGAAACTGTTTCTGTGTTATCTAGTTCACCCTATTCCCAAAAACATCCATGTCTTGATTTTCCAAAATTCATTTTCATTTGTCCATAAATTGCGTTTAAAATTTGATGTTTTTCAGTTGTTACACATTTCTGGCAAATGCTCAGATAACTGTTATGGTTGATGTTTTTTGAAGTTCTGTGTTTTCTAGGAATCACTATGAATTCAATTGGTGTGGTTTGATTGTAGGTTTTGGAAGGCTGCTTCTACTTAGCGTGGAGGTGACATGGTTGAGTCACTGGGCTAGCTCACTCTAGATATGGAACTGGATCATAAACTGGTGGATCTTCATCTCCATTTAAAACAGATGCTTTTGAAACCACTACTTTTGCCTCAGCTTATCAATTTTCACGTAATAATCCATGCCCGGAAGTCCCTCTGATGCATCAACTGGAAGCTAATTGCCTCTGGATTGTTTGAACTTCAAACATTGATTCTTCTCTTGGACCGCTTCGTCTCTCACCAGCGCCACCTCGTCCAGTCTTTCAAGAAAGAGAGATTTGTTGATGCCTCTTCTTTTCAAGGTTTGGGAAAATGAATGTATGTGTGCTTCAAGGATTAACTATCCACATCACACCAAACTCCAATTGACTTTGTCTTTGTCGTGAGTGGGAAGTCTTAGCAATTTTCCGTAGCTGCATGGTGCTTGAAGTTTTGTATATTTGAAGGGTTTTTTCTCTTTTGTTTTATTATGTTTAATTTTTTTCTTTTATGTGTTTTGTATTTCTTTGTCTATGCTTTTTTTAATGAAATTATACATGTTATATTTCCAAAATTTTTAGAAAATTACATATATATTTCATTAAACAAAACAAAATAAAGAAAATGCATTTGGGTTTTTTTTAATGCATTCGTTTTGTGTTTTATGTATTGATTTGTTAATAAAATTATATATGTTATACTTTCAAAAATTTAAAAATATACATATATATTTCATTAAACAAAATAATAGTTTTTTTTATTTCTTTTTTTTTAAGTTTATTATAAAACTAAATCGAATGAAATCATTAAACACAGATTAACTGCATAATTGCATTTTGTATACTAACAAAACAATTTCTTTTCTGATCCTCCAGGTCACACGAAGTGCAGGAGGAGAGCGTACTTGAGATTTTGTTTATTTTGTTAGCATAGTCAAGATTTTATCAATCAATTCCTTTGTAAATTATGCAAAAAAAAAAAATGAAAAGGCTTGATCTCATACCTTAAATTATCATTTTCGATCTTCACTTGCGCTCCTTGTTCTCAACCTTTGTTTTATTGCAAATTTTTCCTACCAAGGGTTAGTAGATGGGTGGTTCTTAATGCACCACAAAACATTAAATTTATCCTAAAAACTATCAAAATTTATTTTTATTTTTCCTACCTATCTAAAACCTATTTTTTTTAAGTATATTCATGCTTCCAATGAAGCCATTTATGGATTAGAATTTTTGAATTGCTCATATCCAAACTTGAAAAATATACCTGTTTGTTTGTAAGGATATGCGAAATCGACTTGACCTTTCTATATGCTGCAAAGATCTCTTGAAGAATTGACGAATATTGTGGCGTAATTACTTCTTGATATCATTCCTCAATATAGTCTTTGGGCTACATTCTAGATCCTTTCTCCATAAATGGTTAGTATCGAAAAAAATGATATGCAACTAAATGATTTATGCATCTACATGCTTTAATCATGCATCTAGAAAAAATGAAAAGTATGAACTCTAGACTGAAAGCTAGTTCCTATGCACACTTACCCGGCAACGGCACCAAAATGTTGGGGCAAAGTGATTGCCTATCATTTAATTGTCAACACGGGGGTTTTGTAAACTTGTGAAGCATGTGTGCACTATATGTGCTAGAAATTGTCTTTCAATTTAGATCAATCTAACTACAAAATAATGAAAACCAATTCATCTAATCTATAATATCAAATAATGAAAATGAAATTCAACTAACCTATGAGATCAAAAACAACTAATGTATACTTAGTTACTCCAGCATCCAATTATAAAGTGTCGCCTTCTTGAGATGAGGCATAAGCAACTATTTATACATTAACTTCTAATGTCCTAGAAAAGCAAGTAAAGTGTGTAGAAAATAACTCAATAATTGCATGTATTCAATTTTCAACCATTCAATATTGAAATATGATTAAATCAATTTCTTGAAATGATCTTTAGAATATCAGTTAATGCAATTAAATGAGGATCTTAAAAGCAAATATAAAGGCATGAAAAGGTAAAGCTCAATGATTGCATAAGTTGAACATTCATTTGAAGTCATCTTCTTGGCCTGATCCTTAATTCAATTATACAATGAATTGATGGTTTGATCTAAGAAAGTAAGTAACAAAACATGAAAGGAACCTAAATAACTATGAGCCCTTGCCTCAAACTTAATCTAATTAGAAAATACATAAATCTTCCCTATTTAAATGTTTTTGGAAAAGCAAAGATTACATAGTCATTGTAAAACTAATACTAAAAAAGCAAATGAACTTTAATCTATAAAAGAAATTAAATCTCACAATCATTAGATGGTCATTCCAATGGTGTATGAGGATTGGAAGTGAAGAAGCTCCATATACAAGCATAACCAAATCAAAGTTAACATCACTCATGAGCATGGTGCCAAATCCAAATTCTATATTCAAAACATGAGCATTTCCCCAACTTTACACGTGCCTTTCAAAGGAAAAGGCTCTCCTATTTATACAGAAAACATAAGAAGCTACCCTATTTAATGAAGTTCCACTAAAATATCATATAGTTACAACCAAATAGCTCATAATGAGACACATATCCCCTAGGTGTCTCATAGAGTTCTAATCCAAATAGGAAATGATAAGACACCTCATAGAGGTACAATCCAAATAGTACACATATCCAAATCTCCTTTGAAGGGAATTCGAATTTGAGCATTGGAGGCCACATAAGGGTGCCTTGGAAGCTTCCAAATGACCTACACATGTCATAAAACTCAAGCCACATATATAGATACATGAAACTATGTTAATTTCCTATTTTTTTAATCATAAATTCACTTTAAACACATAAAATAAATAAATTTGGTAAATAATGATCCTAACCCTTATATTTATGAAAATGGTGACTAATGAAAGGCTATATGGTTATGGAGATGTGACATGTGAGTGAAATGATGTGATAAAGGTGAAAGTGGATGTCATTTTGAAGACATTTTGGAGGCCCAATAGTGTCCAGGGCCTCTTGATATCTTTTTGACCATACAAACTCAGAGTATTTCGCCAACATCCCAAGTAAAGGAGAAGCTAACTTGCTGAAGTATTTTATAAATCTTTAATAGTATCCAACTAACCTTAGGAAACTTCTGACATCTCTCTATTTTTTAGGTGGTGGGACCCTTTGGATGATAGTTATTTTGTTTAGGTCCATCTGTAGTCCTTGCTGAGATATTGAATGACCTAGCAGAGTCCCTGTTGTCATCAAGAATTCACAATTTTCAGGACTGAGAGACATGTTCATCTCAATGAATTTGTGTAGCACCTTACCTAAGTTAGACAGAGCCTCCTAGAAATCACATCCATAAGGTCTAAAATCATCCATATAAATATCTACCACATCATGGACTAATTCGGCAAAGATACTCAGGACTTCTCTCTGGAAAGTGGCAGGAGCATTGCATAGGCCAAAAGGAAAGACCCTATAGGAAAAAGTACCTTGAGGACAAGTGAAGGTGGTTTTATCCTGGTCTTTTGAGCTTATTTGGATTTGATTTTACCTGATGAATCCATCTAGGAAAGAGAAAACGTTTTTCCCTGCCAGGCCATCTAGCACTTGGTCGATGAAAGGTAGAGGGAAATGGTCATTCTTTTTAGCTTTTTTTAACTCCCTGTAATCAACACAAATCCTCCACATACCATTTTTCTTTGGAACCAACACCAAAGGAGAGACCCACTCACTGTCTGAGATAGGGTAAATGAATCCTACATCTAGCATCTTTTGCAGTTTTTCTTTGACTATATCTTTAAGTGTTGGATTCACACTCCATTGGGGTTGCTGGACTAGCTTGCAACCTTCTTTGATATAAATGTGGCTAGTACACACCGAGGGGTTCACTTCCTTCATCTCTTTGTAACTCCAAGCAAAGGCATCCAAATGTTCCTTTAGTAGCTTGCACAACTTTTCTTCTTGTTGAACAGAAAGAGATGGGTTGATTTTCAAAGTTCTCTTAAGGCCAAATTCTATGGTTTTGACACGGATAGGTTTGGAATCAGTTAAGCATAGATTAATCTGATGGTTGTTCTGGGTTTCCTTTACTAATTCTTCTAAGGACAATGTATCAGGAGTTTTACTTTGGAGTATGTGTTCAATCAAATCATCTTCATCATGTTGTCCCCCTCCCATGGTTGTTTCTAAGGTATAGAGTTGGGCGGAATAAACTTCATCTTCCTCCTCCTCTTTTGGCCACAAATGTAAGTCATGTTCTAGAGATGCTGAGCAGGAGGGTATAGGACTAACTGCTTGGACATATGCCCAATTTTTATGGTCACATTTTCAGCCTTGCAACTAATGTAGACATCGACAATGGCTAACCAAGGCCTCCCAAGGATGAGAGGGTAACCACTAAGCTTAACCTTAGGCTAGAGAACTAGGAAATCTATAGAGTATTCTCTAGAGTCAATGGAGACCATCACATCCTCCATAATCCACTCAGGGGTCACTCTGGAGCGATCTGCAAGTTGTAGAACTATTGTGGTCTTTCTCAATGAACCTTGGAGGTTGAGCTTAATCATAGTGTCCTTGGTCATCACATGAATGGCAACCCCAATATCGATCAAAGTGTGTGGGAAAATGGGGCCATTGATGTGCACATCTACTACATGGCTTCCAGGGTGCAAATACTTTGGACGGATTACCTGTCATAGCATTAAGTCGGACAGTTGTCCAATGACACTAATGGTAGGGGCATCTCTTCTTCGCCTCCCTGGATGTTTGAAGCACTTCTCCTTAATTACCTTGTTGTAAATAGGTACATCTTTAATAGCTTGGAGAAGTGGAATTCTGACACATAGGTTTTTCAATTCTCCGAGATGTTCAGTCTCTTCTAGGGTAGGCTGGAGTGGTTGGGTTAATCTCTCAAGAATGAGTGGTGGATTTACTTTAAGCATGCTTTCCTTTCTTTCTTCCTCAAACTCACTAGATGGAGGTAGAGGTTGGTTGTCCAAAGTACTCTTCGAGATCTCAGGTTGATTTCCTGAATTTCCATAGCATAAGATGGATAGGATGACTCTCCGCTATATACTTGTTGTGCCTATCTATTGTTGTGGTTTGGATTTGGCTCGGCAAGCATCTGGGGTTGTTTAGGTGGAGTAGAGTGTAATAGTTGTGGTTGAGAAGGTGGTGAAGGAAATAAAGTTTGAGAATTGTTGTGTGGGGGCCTCCACCCCTAGGGCAGTGCACTCCACTGATATTTTGGCGAAGCATATGGTTGAAATGACTGGTTGGCTGGCTGGAAATGATACTAAGGTGCAAAGGACCAAGGAGGAGGTGTAGACTAGGAAGGATGAATGGGGGACCCCAAGAAGTTATGGATGTAGTTTGGTTTGTAATATGCATGGGATGACCCTTACATGCCTTATTGGTATGGCCTAGGCCCATCAGGTCTCCTTTGGTTTATGTAGCAGAGTTGTTCAGTTACCCCTTCAGCTCCTTCATATACATCTTTTAATCCAGGGAGAGAAGGGCACTTGTCTATGGTGTGGTTTTCTTCTCAGATCAAGCAGATTTCAATAGAATTCAGTGGACATTGGTTCCTAGGGTGCCTCCTGGTGCATCTAGGACAGAAAATGGCTAATGCTCTCTATGCTTCCTCCTATTTTCTCTTAGTGTGAATAGTGTCCATTTATGGGGCAAGTGTTTGCAACATCTCACTCTTGAAATCCTCCAGCATGTTTTCGATTTCACCCTTGATGGATGAATTGGAAGAGAATGGGGTGACCATAGGTTGACTACCTCTACCCTTTTTCATAGCTTCCCTAGAATGGTTTCTAAAGATAGTATTGATATCCTCATATGGTAATGGGTAAATATCCCCTCTTGCTAACAAGTTTATGGTATCTAGAAGATCTTCCCTTACTCCTCTAAGCAAGACTAGCTTTAGTGACTCACGGTCAAGTGTGCACCTGGCCTTTTTGTAGCTAAGCTAGAATCTTTCTTCATAATCCTCTAGGGATTCATCATGCCCTAAGGTCATTCTAAAAATTTCCTCTTTAGTGTCTTTAGACCTACAGTAGTCTCGATACTTGTTGTTGAAGGCTTGCTCCATCTGAGCCCAAGTTGTGATGAAATATCTAGGTAAACCCATGAACCAGCGCAAAGCTGCATCCTTAAGAGTGGATGGAAATAACTTCAACTTCTTCTCATCATTGGTGTAGTCATAGTTTCGACATATGACAGCAAACTCAAATAAGAAAGTGTGTGGATGTTATGAGGTCAGGATATGGAAATGAGGAAGCGCAGAGGGATTTAGATTTTTCATCTTAGTATCCCCATTGGTTTCCCTAATGGGGAAGGCGCCCTCAACTCTTTCCCTATTTCCTCTGTCATTTCTATTTTCAGCCATTGGTTCAGTAGGAATGGGTTCTCCTTCTTCTTCCCTTGTAGGTTCTTCAAATATGTCTGGTTTCTCACCTAAGGGTTCCTCTAGTTCACAGCCAGTAAAGGAGAGGGAAGGTTGGTTGTTTGAGGCAGTGGGGGTATTTGGTAAAAATTTCCGTAAGTTATCCCTATTCCTACGAGGCATGGAAAAATGTTTTAGTTGTGTTTTGTGTTTTTCTCAAACTTTGAAAGTAATTGCAGAACTAAAATTGCAGACAGAATGAAAACTAATCACTGAATTAAATATTAATTGCTTGATTGAAATCTTACTTGAAAAATGGAAAGGAAAGCAAAGAATGCAGAATGGAAAAGGAAGCAAACTAAATTAATTTTTCAGAAATGAAACTACTAGCAAAATATTGGAAACAAGAAATGGAAGAAAGAAAGAAGTAACCACATATTACTCAGACACCTCCCAGGCAATGGTGCCAAAAAGTGATGAGCACCAGTATTGCAACAAGAATTTTGCAACTCCTAGGGCTACTAGATTTACATTATTAACCCGGGGTTCATACAAACTTGGAGGTGACAATGTTGTATACACATGTAAAAGTGATGGTTCTGCCTTTTGTCACTATTCGGCTGGTGAGAGACCACTAGGGTTTTCAGGCTAGACTGTTATGGATTCAGAAGAATCTTGATTACTAATGAAAGAAAGAGAAATCTACTCTAGGAGAAAGCTTGTCTATTGCAATAAGGAAAAGGACTAAAATCCGATGCTAAAAACACACCATTTCCTAACTAACTGCTAAGAAACTATGCTTTACAAAAATGCCAAGCTAACATGTATGAAATGCTACTATCCTAAGCATGGAAGTTCAAAACATCAAACATCACTACTATTCATGTAAAGGACTGAAATAAATATGTTTTTTTCTTTTTATTCTTTTTATAGAAAAACAATTGTGAAAGCTAATCTCTTTTGTTGATGTGGCAGGTAGCCTAGGGATGTTGGTGGATGGTTGGAAGTTTTTGGAGACCCTTACATGACCTTGTGTGGCTTCCTAGAGGTTTTCCCTCAATTCAGCCTCAAAACAGGCCACTACAGGAAAACCTATAGGATGTCCTAAAAACCTACACGATTCCTTTTATTTCTACAGGATACATTCGATAGAAAAACAATGGGTGTTGGAGGTTATGGAAGGCTAAGGGAAGGTGGTTGGTGGATGGAATGGAGTGAGAAAATTCCTAGGATCACTGAGAACTCAAAACCAAGGTTGGGAGATGGTTGGATTTTCTCAACATGCTTGCAGAAGTTTCCATGTAAAATGATGAAATTGGTGAAGGTCTTAGTGAAGGCAAGGAATGATTATGGATGGATGAAGTTGGAAGGAGGTTTTTTGCTATGAAATATTTCTCTACTTCCGAAACACCTACACTGCATCAAACAATTATATTTTCCCAAAAATCATGTAAACAAGAAGAATTTCAATGAGTTAGAAAAACAGAGTTTAATTAGCTAGTTGTCTACTTCATGCATGAGGAAAATTTGCAGAATAAGGTAAAGAAATTGGTACCATCTAATGTAAGACTAAAAATGGAAGAAATGGTAATTAAATCCTACACTTGCAGACTGATCAAATGTTGGTTCAAGTACAGTAAACTCTAAATTCTATGAAAAAAGTAGAAATCTGTCTTTTTGGGGTTGCATAGGGGTCTTTTCCTCAAATCATGATCCCTGAAGGAAGAGGTGAGGCCACGACACCCACTGACATCTTTGTGATGCTCCTTTTATCCCTTCTAACTTGCTTCTAAAGTAAATCACAAATGGAAGCAAGCTAATAAACAAATTAATCACATCTACACTACTTGCAATGAAATACTTATAAGGACAATTTAACCATGAATCTATGAAACTAATCTAAGCATACAGATACAGGAAGAGCAACCTTTGTTTCTATGGTTGGGCCCTAACCCAAGAGATTTAGCCCTCTAAGTTAACTTAGTACTGGATCATGAAAAAGCTCATTCTCACTATCAAAACTAAAAATTACATAGCAATATCTTCCACAAGTTTGAAGCTCAAAAATAACTAGTGTTTTTACAACAAAAATTTGAATCCTAAGGAGGCTATAGGTGTCTTTATTTATACAACTGACGTATCCAATGACTTCCTTAAATCTAGGGAGGGTTGGCTCCCGAACTCAAGATGAACTAACTATTTGAATATCACTTGCTCAGCTGCCTTTTGATCTCCATGACTTGGCTGGTTGTACTCCTAGATAGTGTGATTGATGGAGGAATATTTGAATGAGGGAGGAGTAAATGAGGAGGATTTACCTCCTACAGTCTCTCTTCCTTGTCCCATTTGAGTTTCAACCTTTAATCTTGCCAAAATTCCCTAATTTTCTCTCACAAACTTGCATTTAATGCACATTAGTCCACTAGGAATAATATCTCACTTTGACTCATCTCATTAAACAAAATATAATCAAAACATGTAATAAGTTGTGAGAAGATTTAATTTGACTAATCTAGGAGGTGAATGAAGGTCCATATGGTTACCCAACGATTAGTCTCATAAGGTGTGCTTACACATGTGACAAAATGTAAGGTAGTTCAGAGGAATCAATTCAGAAGTAATGTATGATGGCAACTCACATTATAACAAGTCAATCTAGAGGTAACAGAGTAATGACATAGAAGAATAGGATTATGGAACAAAGGATTACAAATTAGAATCAATAAATTGAAGAAAAAGTATTTTTTTAAGTTGTATTAAGTTGTATACGTTGTTTCACCTAGTCCAAGTAGCATATACAAGTGGGTACATAGAACAAAAAAAGTGTATATGTATGCACACACTTTCACCGAAGGAAAAGCGCTTATGGGATGGAAAATTAAGGTTAAAGAATACCAAGGGTCCACACCATGGTATTAGCCCACAATATTGAGCGGAATAATGGTTACTTGATCTCATCTAAGGATACCACAGGTTCTAAGTGTTTTTTGGTCTGAGGTATTGAAAGAGGCTCTAAGTATATAAGGAGGAGAAGATAAAAGGGCTAAGTGGGAAACTAATGAATATATTATGAAGAGTTAGATCAAAAGAAAATGTGAAAGTTATGGGTTTTTGATGCTTTTCTTGACTTGAACTAATTATGCACCTGAGTGTTTAATGATGGATGGGATCTAATGATGGATCAGGATAATAAGACCTGAAATGACTTATCATTATGTGATTTGATAATTGATAGGTTAGATCTGAGTGCTAAAAAATGTTTTGTCCTTTAAATGCTATGATATGGGTATATCTGAAGTCAGGAATAGTTGTGAGGTTATAAGTTATTATTTGTAGATATATACATAGGTTTGCCTTGGTGAAGGCGCATATACATGTGTATGCAGGAGAAAATCTTATTGTCTAGAGATGACTAATCTTTTGGATTAGTGTTTTTGTTTTGTTGTTGTTTGTCAATGATGTCTTCATTAGATCTGAAAGTGAAATTGATTGTATAAGGAGATTGAGTCTGGTTAATTAATTAATTGAGTTAGAAGGGTGATCTTTGCTACTATCAATGTATAACTCTGTAATATGATAGTAGATCTTCAGAATGTCTTTGGGTAGGACAGTTTATGGTTCAGAATATTTATGATTGACTATATTTAGAGGTATACACAGGTTGGGGTACAGAAAGTAGTGTATACATGCAGGTTGGCTTCATTGAAGTAGCGTATACATTCTGACATATGATTTTTGAGGTTGCAATTGGTTCTAGGTGTTGATGCAATGTTCTGAGTACAAATCTGTCTTCTGGTGACAGTGATCTATGTGTTCACATTGATTTTTTGTGTATTGATTAAGTGTCATTATATTGGGTTTTGAGTGAATGATTGATTCAATTGTATTAGAAATTGATGATTAAGTGATTCCGTTTTGTCAGAGGTTTCAACAATTGTTTGATCCAGTTGCATCATAAGTTTGAATGATTGGTTGATTCAGAAAGTGATGATTGGGTTTTAGTTATGTCAAAGATTGGGTGATTGATTGATTCAAATGTATCAATGATGGATGAATGTGTTACAGTGATGAGTAATGTTGATTGATTGATTTTGAGATTCAATGTTAATAATGGATCTAGTATGAAACTTTGATGAAACATGGCCTATAGATTGTGTTGAAGTGTACTAGGAGTATCTAGTTTGAAAATGTATGAAACGTGGTCCCTGGAGGAAGAGTGAAGGTGGTAGCCTTCTGCAGGTCGACGCCTACGTACTGGTAAACATATCAGCCAGTACAAGAGCTAGGGGGTTGGATCTCCCTTCCAGTAGTAGTTGGAGAAGGTTTTAGCCTTTTGTAGGTCGGCGCCTACGTACTGGTAAACATACCAGTCAGTAGAAGAGCTAGGGGGTTGTAGCTCCCTTCTAGTCGAAGCTGGAGAATGACAGAAGGTTGTAGCCTTCTACAGGTGGGTGCCTACATACTAGTATGATTCTATGCCAGTACAATATTGTAAACAAAATCTTCTTATATTAAAAGAAGACAGACAACAACAACAGGTGGTTTTTCTCCCACATTGGGTTCCCACCTTAAATCTTGGTGTTCATATGTGTTTCTTATGTGCGATGGTTTATTTATTACATCACATGGTGAATGTTTATCTAATGCAGTAGATTAAGATAAACATATGATGGATTAACTAAATTGTAAGTTCATTGGATATACGCTAATTGGCTTAAGAACAATCGTGTGCACATGCAGGTTCGATTCAGTAAAGTCACGTATAGAAATCTAAATATGAAATGTAAAAAGTTATTGATTTATAAATATTGATTCACCCCACCCCCCACCACCCTCTTAGTATTTTTCCCAACATATGAGTGGACTTTGAAAGGATCTCTTGAAGGAGTGTCATGACTCACCTTGGGATTACAACCGAGTATAGTGTACAATGTTGGCATTATTGGAGAGAGGTTAATTCTAGGAGAATATCAAGGGATACATTGAGCAATACAACCAAACTTGTATTGTTTACCCACAAGACAAGTCAAATACAAAATTTTATGTAGGATTACTACATCATTTACTCACTCCTGACAAACCATAGGTCACTATATCAATGGATCTTTTATTATAGTTTCTGATGGTGTAGGGGTATAATGGAATATTAGTTGCTATTGACTCATTTTCTAAGTATGTCATCTTTAATCCAATGAAGATACCATGAAAATTTAATGTGGTGATAGAGAATTTTTTCCATCATAAGGTGAATTTTTGGGTTCTTCCATTGAGAATTATACCAAAATGAGATCAGAGGATTACACGGATGTTTGAGACTTCATTTTTCAATCTTGTGGGGATGCAATTGGTACATAGTTATGGGCTTTAGTTGTAGATAAATGGATAAACAGAGTATATAAGCCATGGAAAATTTTAGGGGCTAATATTTGCAAGTTGGCTAATTTTCCATGTTTTTTCCGAAAAAATAATTCGCAAGTTTCCATTATTTTTAGGAATTATTTGCCCAAATTTTGTAGTCTAAAATTATTTTACCTTAAAGATCACTAAAATTGTATAGACAATATATGTAAAATCAATAGAAATTTGAATATTTTTACAAATATATCTCCAAATATTTTGTGGTTTGCATATTACGGACTACTGAGATTCGTCGAAGTTTCTAAACATTAAGATAAGTTTCCACCCTTAAAATTTTTCCTAATATAAACTCTTTGTTGCAGGACTGCTTGAGAAATTTTTTGAGAGCTAGTGAGGAGAATTGGTGAAATTTCTTGAATTTATCAAAATTCAGCTATAACTTGTAGATGAGTGCAAATACAAGATATCATGCATTTAAGATGACCAATGGGAAGATACCCATCAAACCACATCTAGTTATGTAAGGTTATTATGCAAAATCACTCAACCTTAGGATTCATGACTAATTGGTGGGAGAGAGTATATTTTGCTTGAGTTCATCTGACAAGATGAATAAGTGAGTAGACCAAGATAGAGGAGATGCATAGCTCAGTGTGGCTGATTTGGTTTCCATTAGCGTGGTCAAGGATTAGTTCCCACCACTAATAAGGATGTACAGATCTTTGGCATGGAGGTTTAAAGGGTTGTTCAAGATTCTTGAGAGAATCGATGCTGTCACCTATAGATTGGAGATGCCTTTGCACTTGCAAGATCGCCACTATCAGTCAATTAAATAGTTGCTAAGTGGACACAAATGACCTAAGAAGAGTCTAGCCACCACATGTGTCATCCTTGATGGTTGGTTTCCTAGAGATGAAGTTATATGAGATCTTGGCATATATGGTTGCGAGGATCTGAAATATCAAAAGAGGAGAATGGATGGTAAACACAAGAGTCATTGTGGTGATGAATGAGAGAGTTCTATGAATTTTAGAAGAAGAATCACTTGTCAAATCTAATAATTCCAAGGTTAGCAATGACTCATGGTAAGTGAGGATATAATTCCCCTAAGTACACAGACATCCATGCTCTCACATGATACACATCACACATTCAACTGATCCCCTTGAGAGACTAATCGTCGAACGATTAAGTTGGACCATAAAGTGACATAGTGTGCCCATCACATGTGAATGGGTGCACACAAATTGGGATAATAAACAAGTTTGGTTATTAGCATGGCCTAAGACGAGACGAGCTAAAGCCAATGTGTTCAATTATTGGCATTATGGTGTGATCAATTATTGGCACAATAGTGTAATCCCATCACGTGGGTTTGTTTGACAAATGGGATCAATGTGTTGGCCAATGCAATCGAAGGGCCGTAACGCTTAACTACCTCCACTATATAATATTATATATATATATATATATATATATATGAATGATTCATTTTGTGGAGAAACAACACACCAAACAAGTGAGACACATGAATCAAACTACAAATTGAGATGGAGGGAAAGTACCACAAGACAAAGTGGACCAAAGGATGACACTTGAGGTTTCTTTGCATGTGGCATGGCTCACTTTCCCACCTACAATCTATGCTTAGGTAGTGCAAGGACTAGACATAGAGTTTAAGTGTCTCAACAGGTGTAGGAGCAACCTGATCATTGTAGTAAATTGTAGGTCAACACAATCGAAGTGTGGGAAGCATGACCAACAGGTAGGGTAGCTAAGTAGCTCTAGTAATGTTGCAAACTAAATGTAGTTTTTAGTTCAAGTCAGATTAGTTGACGTCCCGATCCCGTGACTTGTGATGAAATTTGGATTTTCGCATATTATAAAGGCTTTTTTAGGGTGCTAGGTTGCAGGTCATCCCTTCTATAAAATCTTTGCATATGTTAGATGGATATTGCATGACTTATGATATGTTCGTCAGGTTCTAAGTATTGTTTGTGTAGTAAAGTTGTACATGTTTAGTTTTGATGGACAACGATACTTTTATGATATGACAATATGGATCAAAAATTCACATTTAAATGTGATGAACAAAGATCATTATCATAATGCAATGAAATAAAACAATGTTGGAATGTGACAAACAAAAATACACGTAACATTGTGACAAACAAAAACCAATGTTGTAATGTGATCTACAAAAAAATGATGTCTCATTGTCTCATAGAAATTGATGATCGAATGCGATGAAAAAATAATCGCATCACATTATAATGAAATAAAATGATGTTGGAAAAAATTAAGGTTGTGATGTGATCAAATAAAATTGATGTTGATAAAAATTAATGTTGCAATGCCATCAACAAAAGTAATTATCTCAATGAGACAAAAAAAAATTCAATGTCCAATGTGATGATCAAAAATCAACATAGCATGTAGAGAAACAAAAACCAACATTGCAATGTGATGTACAAAATATAATGTCAGAATGTGGTGAATTAAAATCAATGTTGGCATGTGACTAAGTAAAATCATCATTGCAATGTGGTGAATAAAAATCAACATTGTAATGTGAGAAATAAAAATCATTGTCGCAATGGGATGGACAAAAAATACAATTGCACTTTAAGGGAAAAAATGACATCACAGTGTGACAAACAAATACTGATGTCACAATGCGGCAAGCAAAACCTTTGTCAATAATCATCAATCATAGCTAACGAGATCAACAATGGTCACCCATTGCTACCATGATCAAACTTGGTTGACATCTTAAGCCATGAACAACCATAGTTAACCATAGACATCATGGTCAACCATGATGAACCTAGTCAACTTGTGCAACATAATCAATCATGGTCAAGTGGTTCAAATGGTTAACTATGGTCTACAGGTTGAACTATAGTGCACATCATCAACCATAGTCATCTGTAAGAAAACATTGACAACCATGGTTAACCATGTTGACCCACATTTAGCTATATTTTACCAAGTTCAACCATGGTCAAACATAGTCAACAAGTTCAACTATATTCAACCATGTTAAACCATGGCCAAACCAAGTCAACTATATTCAACCATGGGCATCCATACTTAAGTTGGTCAACAATGATCACCCATGCTTGATCATGGTCAAGCATTGCCAACCATAGAAAACATGGTCAATCATGGTGAAATTGGTCAAACTATGCTTAGTCATGGTCAACATGGCCAACATAATCAATCATGGTCAAACATGGTTGGGATCTTTACATGGTCAACCATACTCATGTATAGGTAAATGTCAATAACCATGGTTAACCATGTTTACCCATAGCTAACTATAGTTGATCATAGTCAACCATAGTCAACCATGCCCAAACAATCTCAAACGTGGTCAAAAACTTCAACCATAGTCGATAGTGTGCAACCATTGTCAAATTACCCAGCAATGGTCAACCATAATCAACCATGGTTAACATGATCAACCCATGGTCAACAATAATCAACCAAGGTCAACCATGGTCACCATGATCAAAGATAGTTAGCCATGGACTAGATGGTCAAACCCTACTCAAACATGGTCAACATGGTCAGCCCATTGAATGGATTGATTCAATTTGCAGCATATTTAGATAAAGAATATGCAGAGTTATCTATCTACGAGAGAAATGAATAAATGTCAACGATGGTCAACATGGACAATCATGGTCACCCATCGTCAACTAAGGTCAAACATGATGAAAACAAGGTCAACTACAATCTACAAGGTTAACCATAGGAAACATATTCAAACATGGTCAATCATGATCAACAATATTCAACTTGGTCATGTATACTTAGTAATAATTTGGCATAGTTAATCATCATTAAAAGTGGACAACCACAATTAACTATGATCGTGAATAATCCACTGTACGTTTACCATCATAAATTTTCATTAACTATATTTAACAATAATCAAACAATAACAACTAAAATTAACCATAATCAACCCTAATTAACATTGATACACTAATTCTTCTCATACATTATAGTTGGTTAATTAGCAACCAGCCACTTCAACAAAAATAATTGATATAAGAACATCAATGCCCTCAGATTACATTTAAAGTGTCGAAAAGGACATCCATCTATATAAAAATGACATCCAAAAGTGACTTGTCTATACCATATCCAAATGTCCATGGTGAGTATCTTGGATAACGTACACTATTCAAGGTCAATGGTGATCAGTATGCTGGAGAATGTCATGTCATCCCGTAGTGGATCAGAACAGGGACAGGGAGAAGGACTCCACATTGCTGTTCGCATACTCTTCCTGCCATTGCCGTCACGGCAAAGAACTTCGTGTAAACAATGTTCTTTAATTTTGTCCTTTGAATAGCAAGAAGGGATTCAATTCGGTCATTATTTCAAGGTAATAAGGTAAAAAATTTGCAAAATCCTCGCAAAAAAATTTGTTGAAACCTTGAAACCTAATAGAGAGGTGTGAAATTTAAGGTCCATATCTGTTTTAAAATTCTAACCTTGCTCGCAAATGCAATCAAATTCGATGGTCATGTCATCAGCGAGTCGAAACTCAGATTCTTGTCTGTACAAATTTGAGTGTCATCCAGCCGTGCGTGGGGTTGGTACAAGGACCCGACATTGTCACTCC
>APFE030644205.1:90937-103437 GCA_000404065.3 Pinus taeda | reverse complement strand
GGATGGATACACTAGCCGACTACATATTGTGACAATATTAATGGAAAGGGATGAAAACCTCTCTCACGTAAGCTTGCTTCCAAACATTTGAATGAGGCAAGCAAAGTCTCTGGATGAAGGAAAAGGGAGTAGGGTTAACTAGGTGAAAGGAGCATTGTTGATTTACGCAATAGCTGGATCTGCCATTGGATGGTTGAGAAATGACTGATGTACATCAGGATCACATGTCCAAGGATGTGGTGGTAGTCGAGCATAGGGCTATTGACTCGCCCTCACATGGCCAAACATTTATTCCAAATATGACATAGAAGGGCATTCAACCACATAGTTCATGGAACCCACATGGGTATTCCACCCCTACCACCATTTAGGGACTAGAATAAAGATAAAACAACATAGTATTGGAACATGTGCGTGTAAAGGGAAAATTCATTAGAGTCTACGCATAAACATATAAAATAATGCTTAATTTAACTATCACCTTATAGTATCTTAATTTTTTTATTGTTCTCTAATTCTTTAGTACACCACAATTTATCCTTAATTTGGATGTAATAATATAAGTTTAGCATTATTATTATTCCACAACCTATCCTATGGCATTGATCCCCATTGATTTAGCCCATGCATTGCTTCTTTATGACAACTCCACTTCAGTGCATATGTGGCTTGGCTAGAGTTTGAAGTATTCTTAGGAATCTTCTCGTTTTCTTTATTTTTTATCATGTTCTTGTACATTAGGTATCTAATCATACTCATGTCCTCAATGGAGCAAGATTCACTTCTATGACAATGATAGAATAGGGTTTATTTCCATTGGTTTCAAAGTTATAGATATAATTTAACACTTTTAAATTTTCTCTAACTTCTTTCAACATCCTATGGAGATGTTATATCCCCAAACTTCACTATCATATAATATAACATAATTGATGTTATTCTTAAATACGAGTTTCTTCTTATTCTATTGTCAAAGGCCCACTTAATTTCAATTTCTTTAAGTTGACAATAACTTTTCCACCCTTTGTTTATCATTTTCTCAATTATTTAATTCATGTTAACCTTGTGATCTAGATTAATTTTGAGATATCTATATGAAGCCACTTTTGCCAAGTGTTATCAGGAAAACTAGTGTCCATTCAGAGCTACTAGTCCCACTAAGATGGGTAGTTATCTTAGAAACAAACAAACTAAAGTCACTTGTGTTTTCCTTTATGAGAAGTAGATGAGAGAGAAGTAAAGAGTACCAACCTCAGTCTTTCGCTTGGCTCCTTGCTTGTTTCCTCTCCCCTTTGACAAATGCATATATCAACTCAGACATACAAGAATATGGAGGAAAACTCAGATAGCTTTATTGATAGAAGTAGTAAAAGAGAGGAGTACAACCTGTTGATCTGACCCAGTGCCATCCTCCCAGCATGAAAGCCCTTCTTCACCTCATGAAAATCTAGATCACCCAACACTATGATCTTCCACAAAGAAACCAACAACACTCCCTTACAAGATGCAAAATTCCAGCCTCTGGATCTCTAAGATGAGGGATCCATATATATATGTTTGCAGGTGGGTGAGTCAACTTCTGGGTTTCTTATTAGTGTCATTTCCTTGATAGTTCTAAATTCCAATTGGATATTTCATGATCTCTTACTCATCCCTAGGCGAATTCAGAGAGGTAAGTGTCACAGGAGAAGTTTCTGGAAGATTCCATGATCATCCACCTTTCAAACTGTCTCTATCATTTGTCTACTCTTGCCCATTGCACCCCCCATGTGCATTAGGTGAGATGCATCGCACTTTGACCATGGAGCAGGTGAGATGGTCCAGTTTTGACCAGTTATAAGTAGTTTTTCATGGAGAACTTCTGGGAGATGATGTAATCAACTAACCTTGTTCCATTAGGGTATGAAACAACAGTTTTAGGGTCTTAGAAGCCCTTGGTTTATGGACATATGTGATTGGGGTTGCAATGCCCAAATATGTCTATAATAGTTGCCCCTAAAAGTATGAGGTTGTAAATCTTTTGATGTCGGGTGAATGCTTTATCTGAGGATCTGAGGTTTTTTCGGACTGGAAGGTGACCTGTAATAAGATACAATACAATACATTATCTTCATAGTATTTTCATGATCTAGCTGAGGTGGGCATTCCCATGCTCAACTTTATAAATTCATTTCCATGTACATTGGATAGACAACAACTGTCTGTATGGCAGACTGATGATTCTGGTAGAGCCATCATCCTTTGTCTAGAATGATTATCTGTACAACTATGATTTACATTTGATGTCTTTATTTTTTCCTGAATATATCGCAGGCCAAATGGATGAAACTAGATCTGGGGTCTTCAAACTCGTTCAATATTTGACTGAAGTACAAGTCGATTCATGTGAAAAGATGTTCTGAAGTTGAACATGGAAAGACATTGCCTGATTACTAGCCAATGATGTAAGTTGTTAACAGGTGCAAGAGGAATCACCGATAATGATAATGACCCTCAAGGTACTGCAGTACAATTCACGTGGTGTGAAAATGGGACTTGACGTCGAACACTACGCAAAATCTTTCAGTCGAAGGCCATTGATGTAAACCTGTCGCCTGAAGTCACAAACTTGCCATTGAGGCATGCAAGCTTCAAAGTACTGAAAGGGTTGTTCCTAAGTCAACCTCTTGGATGATGAGCTGATGTCGACAAGAAGTGACCTGTCGTAGGAGGGCCTTAATGAATCCCACATCTACGACATGAAACAGAGAAAATGATTTTGTGGAGGTGAAAACAATCTGATGATACAAGGTTTAGGGTGGCGGTCATGAAAGAATGAAGGGTGAATGTATTGCAGCGGATGAGACACAAGCTGGATTAGTGAATTCTCTAAGAGAATTCTCTTGAACATATCAGCGACACTGAAATGGATTGGTAGCGTTAACCCCAAAAAATGGATGGTACGGTGGACAATGGTGGTATGACTGGTGAACAGAATAACCTAACCCGACTCAATCATGGTGATGGAGTGAAAGTGTCATGTTCAAGAGCGACTTGCTACCAATAAAGTTTCTTCAAGTTTTCTTCCCAATTTTTCCCCAGTCATTTCTCACCAGTACCTCTTTATTTTTGTCAATCTTGAGGAGGATAACATATGCTTGTTCTATAATTTTCTCTTTGGGCAAACCCGTCGCTATGTTTTAACAAGCCTAGCGACAGTGAAACTTGTTCTTGTCTACATGGAAAAGTTTGTCACTATTGTTTTGATGAGTTTAACGATAAATATAACTCGGTCCTTTTCATGTTTAGAGAGTTTGAAAATAGACGAAAAGGAAACTCCAATAATCCCTTTTCGTAGTATAATCCCTTAAGTCTGAAAAAGTATAAAATAATATGAAAGGGATGACTTTTCGATAGTTTTAACGAGCCAAACAAGACAAGTGCTTGATCGTTTTGTGCAATAATCCCTCAAGTCCAAAAAGATTAAAATCTAGAGGAGGGATGGCACTCCCAATCACTTTAACGAGCTGTAGAGGCCAATTTCTCAGCAATCTTTTCATCTTTTATGAGTCAGATGAAAAGAGCATAAAGGAGACTCGTTTTTTAAGGAACGAGTGATGATTTTGGATAGTAGTTGGTTCTAGGTAGGGTTTGGAACTTTTCAATCACGACAGTGTAAAGAAGATGACTAATAGAATCACTCGTTGCAGTTGTTCCCCAAAAGGTGTAAACAATCAAATGGAGGCATATGATCGGCTAAAAAGAGTGGAGGTGGTGGTAAGAACATGACCAAGGCTCAAAAGCTGATAAAAATGCGATCGCAATGGTTATTTACCGAAGGAGGGTTTATTTTTTAATGAGCTTAAACTATGGTGGAACATATGCTCATTGCTAGGTTTATTTTTTAGTGAGCTTGAACTTCGCGTAAAACTACTCAGGCCAGTCGTATAATAAGGATGTCTCATCAATAGGTTCATTTTTTAGGGAGCTTGCCCATTCGAATCTTTGCTCTAGATCCTTTCATTATGCACGTTAGGAACAACCGATCCTACAAGTTTAAAGGGTGAAGAACCTACAAACTAAGAAAATAAATGGTCACTTTTCACTTGCATGCAAAAAGGTTTGCATGCCCCCAGGTATAATGAAGTAGAGTTTCTAGGTTACCATTCAATTTGCAAACAAACCACTTCCTTGGCTTTGTCGGGAGAGGCATACCTTCTGACAGAGGAATCTTATTCCAATATAATCCCATTTTCCTAAACGAATGGGTGTGTCAGACTAGTCATATTCATATGCGGAAACCTACCTTATAACTGGGGTTTTCTTGTCGAAGCAGACCAGGGTGCATGCCTCCTGGGTTTCAGTCACAATCACCGAACCACTCGTGCTCATAAGGTGGATGGACTGGATATTGATGAGACATTCCTTACGCAAAAATACTAGATACAGATGGCACTTGGCTATTAGCTATGTGTGAACTGGGGAATGAAAGCTGGTCTACAAGTTTGACCAATCTGCCTTCATGTGGAAGACACATCACTTGAAAGAGTGGGGAAACAAGAGCTCCCATGTTATAAATGTAGTCACGCCCAAGGAGTAGATTCTAATCTAAAGGTCCTTCGACTACCATCACGTTCACATAAACAATTTTCCTTCTCAAAGTTATAGGCAAATTTGGAAGGATCCCTAACAGTCAACTGGTTCCTTTGTCAAAGCTTGTTAGATTTCGCATCTCAGGTAGAAGCGATGGCAAACCAAGCACTTTCCAAGAAGTTGAGGAAAGGATACTCACAAAAGCCCCTTCATCTATGATAGTACCAACCATGACCATTCTGTAAGCTTGTACTATGATTTAGAATGGTACATTAGACGGTAGACGGGTTTTGCCTAGTAGATTCCAATCGAAGGAAATGACTAGGTTACTTAGAGGTGGGATTGAATAAACGTCTGGATACATCTCCGACGAACTTCCTTCCCGCGGTAAAGGAATTGGAAAATTTCCCCCATGTTCATCGGAGTCTACGTTTACGAAGAGAATTTGAATGGTGTCATTCTCATTCTCTTTGGTGACTATATCATCTGAAGGTAGACCTTCTGAAGACAAGACTGGGTCGACTGCTATCTCCACCCATTGACTTTGGTCCAATGTGGACTCAGAGGGTTTATCTTCAATGATAAATGCTTCAACCGACCATAAAGGTGTGTCAGTCATATTTTCAACTAGTGATGGACTCGGAAAGAGTTTCTTGTATCCAGGAGGAAGCCGTAGCGGTGAAGCAGGATGGTTATCCAAGACTCTTTTAGCTTTGTCTAGGAAGGGACAATGGTGGATGGTATGTTCGCCTTCACACAATCTACAAGGAATTTTAGATCTTCCTTTTTGTCCAGTGACTTCGTTTTCACTAGTTGACAGTGTACTTTCAACATGACCGTCAGAGGTTGAGGACACTAGATTGTGCAAGTGGGGAGACCAGTCCCTTAAGATCCATGGGTTACAAGGAAAATCTCGATGATAGTGGTCCCCTTTGCAAATAACACATGCAGATTTAGGTTTTGACGGTGCAATGTGTGGGTTTTTGCTAGACGATGCTTAGTTGCCCCCTTTGGCCATTAACTTCTTCTTCTTCTTCTCCTTCCCTTTCTTCTTCTTCTCAGTTACTTGGTTTTTAGCTTTACTAGCTTCACCAAGTGAAGAGGAAGAAGGAGAGGGAGAAATAAACAAAGTAGAAGGTTGGGGGGTAACTCTAGTATCATTCGGTTGTTGATTTGATTGCTGAGGAATCACGGTGCTTTGAACGACAGAGGTCAAGAAGAGCCATATTGGTAGGCCAATTGTCAGTCCTGGAAGGGTCAATGTGGCCAGATGAGGTGCACCAACATCTCCCCAAGAGGAGAAAGGACTAGGATTCCCTCCAAGGGGAAATCCTTGGTTGGTGGACTCCATTTTCTCAACCTAAGATCAACGAGGGAATAGGGATGTTATTTCGATTAAAATAAATTTTATGACATTTTGACACAAATTGCTTTTTCAATTTTTAAGAGTCAAGAAAAAGCTAAAGATGACTCTAGTCACCTTCGATTTTTAATGAGCCTGAAGTGACAAGTGCTCAGATGGACCTTTTCTTTTAAGGAGTCTGAAAAGGAACGAAAGTGACTACTCTGGAAATCAAGATAGAGGGATTACCAAACCAATCACAAAACTGCAGAATACTTTTCACGGTACAATAGTCAATCTTTACAAATGTTGTGTTCAGTGCATTGTGATCGATAGGGCGGCAGACGCAACTTCCTAAGGATAAAGGATATAGCCTATTGTGGTCACCCAATATATACTTGATGGTACGTGGGAGCACAAGTTAGTACTGGCACTTGTCATCTCAAAGAGGAGGAATCACCCAACCTACGATGAAAGTGATAGTTACCAGGATTTACGACACTAGAATACATCTCTAGCGTAGACTTCTAAATGTTGTGCGTTAGGTTCCAAAGCATTTTTATGTTCATTGAAATTTATTTTACAGTTGATCTTTCTTAAGAAGTTTTCCTTTAAGGTTCACCGCGTGATGTAGATATACAACTCCTAAATGTGCAATCTAAGATGATAAACAATCGTTTATTTCTCTTTTTGCAATGAAAATCCTAGCTACTAAGGAAAGAGAAGCGAAATTCTTTCAACATAGAGCAGAGAGCACACACTAAAATGCACTGTCCTAAATCAATCTCCACAAGCAGTCTAAATGCAAATGCACATGCATGTATTTTTTTCTGATTTCTTAATGTATGAATGACAAAAAAATGCTAAGTACAAATCTGAATTATCTTTTCAAGGTGACAGTACTAACAATTTTCTTTTCAAAAGGCGAAGGGAAGACAAGGACGACACTTCGTGATTTGAATTAAAAACTTCTTTCGACACTTGAAATACTATTAATTCAAATCAAATACAAGCGTAACAATGTAATCAACTATAAAAAAGAGGAGGATTCTTTTCTTTGACTGAAAACGACACTTGCGACACTTTCAAATCAAAAGAAGATAGTTCGATTAAGCTATTGTTTGTAAAGGAGAACTATAAATTGCGAAAAATACATAAAAACACTTACAATTCTTTGTAAAATGGAGGCTGAATAATGCAAAGGAAGGGAGTTTAAATAGTGGTATATTGATCACAGAAAACAAAATTCCCAAATAAAGCTGAAGAGAATGAAGAAAAACCAAAATCTGGAGGCAGAAACAATGTTATCTTATCATTGCACCTGTAACACACGGAAATAGGGATGCATCTCACCTAAAACACACGAGAGGTGTGATGCATCCTGACTGTCAAAAGGAGATAGTGTGATGGTCTAGGGACGAGACTTTAACTTGGTTTTTGGTCACAGTTTGCAGCTTAGTTCAAGGATTTAGGCTCAGCTAATGATAGTCAGTAAATACAAAGCATAGGGGCTGATCTAATGAGGTTACTTGAGCCACCACCAGGGCACTTAGGATGTTTGCAAGTCAGATGTTTAATTCATAAACTAACCCAGAGATTGACTGAAGCAACATTTATCTACTTTGCAGTTGCATAGAAAAAGCAGTTTGAAGGCTAGCTGGCATAACTTCAACCTCCATTTGTAGTTTATAAAGTAAACAAGCTAGGAACAAGCAAACAAGCTATTCGCTCCCCAGCAAAGTCGCCATTTTGTGATCGGGAAAACTTGTTTCCATTCAGAGCTGCTAGTCCCACTAAGATGGGTAGCTATCTTAGAAACAAACAAACTAAAGCCACTTGTGTTTTCGTTTATGAGAAGTAGATGAGAGAGAAGTAGAGAGTACCAACCTCAGTCTTTCACTTGGCTCCTTGCTTGTTTCCTCTACCATTTGACAGATCTTTGCCAATCCTTCCTCGCTTGTCCCGCTTCAAAGAACACCTGTAGAGTCAAAGAAGCATAATACCATCAAAGCATAGAGATCTACAATCTTAAACAATATAGGATCAGATATATATTGACCATACAAATGCATATATCAACTCAGACATACAGGAATATGGAGGAAAACTCAAATAGCTTTATTGATAGAAGTAGTAGAAGAGAGGATTACAACCCGTTGATCTGATCCAGCGCCATCCTCCCAGCATGAAAGCCCTTCTTCACCTCATGAAAAGCTAGATCACCCAACACTATGATGTTCCACAAAGAAACAACAGCACTTCCTTACAAGATGCAAAATTCCAACCTCTGGATCTCTAGGATGACGAATCCATATATAGATGTTTGCAGGTGGGTGAGTCAGCTTCTAGGTTTTTGATTAGTGTCATTTCTCTGGTAGTTCTCAATTCCACTTGGATATTTACTCATCCCTGGGCGAATTCGGAGAGGCAAGTGTCACAGGAGAAGTTTCTGGAAGATTCCATGATCATCCACCTTGCAAATTGTCTTTATCATGTGTCTACTCTCGCCCATCGCACCCCATAGAAGGGATTTTTAGTATGCATCACACCCTCCATGTGCATTAGGTGAGATGCATCGCACTTTGACCATGGAGCAGGTGAGATTATCTAGTTTTGACCAGTTCTGAGCAATTTTTCATGAAGAACTTCTGGGAGATGATGTAATCAGCTGACCTTGTTCCTTTAGGGTATGTAACAATACTTTTAGGGACTTAGAAGCCCTTGGTTTATGCACATATGTGATTGGGGTTGCACTGCCCGAATATGTCTATAACACCAAGTTGTTTTTGTTATACATGAAATTGGTGTAGGTGATATTTTTAGATTTAATTATCATAACCTTCATTTTGTTAGTGTTAATAATTGTATCTTAGCTACAGCATAAATCCTTCATAATTTTTAGTTTCCCATTGATATTATAGGGGTTCTTTTCCATAAGGAAAACATGATGATAGTAGAGAATAATTATAATGACTATACTAGTTATAGTTATGGAAACACAACTTGTTTCTTTTAAACAACCCTCTAACTTGTAATGTATGTGTTAAAAGGGGTAAGGGACAAGAGACAACCTTGGCTAACTCCTATATTACAATTAATTTCTTCTAATAAGCGCTCAACATCCTAAATTTGGAAATAACATTCTCATATAACCTTATCAGAATAGAAATCAACTCAAAACAAACTTTTATCTCTTCTAATCTATTCCAAAGGTTCTCCTAGGAATTGTATCATAATACTAAATTCAATGATATAACATATGATATTTCTTTTATTACCATGAAACTTCTCCACAACTTTATTAAGTATAAGGTGGTCCACAATTGGGTTGATAGCTCCTATATCTACCATGGAATTTGGCTCCTTGTGGCTCTGTAGTTAAAATTTGATCTTTATCCCCAAAATAATTGTATCCAACTTGAATAAAATTGGGATAGTTGTAATGGTCCTATAACTAATGAGATTATTGTAACACCCTCTTCTTCATGTAAATATATCTATAGTCATATGTTTCAAAAGCTAGTGTTATAACTGGTTGGGGGCCACCAGAAAGAAAAACTTAATGTAGATTAGATTTTTATAATAAATAATTGAGATTTTAAGTTGGAAAATGTGCGAAAAAGAAGCTTGTCAATCTGAATATTAGATATCCAAATAATTATCCACTAAGTTGAAGATAAATACTGAGGGAATAAATATGTGGGAGAAAAAGCAGATTTTTGAGTTATTGGAGAAAAAACATATTTTCTTACTTTTTTTAAGCAAGAGAGGAAACAACCTAGGCTAAGGGTATAAGAAGGCCCCTAAAAAGCAGGACGAAGCTAGATAAACATCTTCTAACAATTGTGTATATGAGACATGGATTGGAAATTAGGAGGTTGCTAAAGAAAGGGACAAGCTTCTAGCTTGGGGGCGAACCAGAGGATTTGGTTCATGGTTGGGAGGAACAACATTTTCCACATTGCATTTTCCAGCCTAGATATTGGTTAGAAGTTCATGGCTGCTATTATTTTTAAATTTTTTCCATGAATTTATTTTAAGATGTTGAATTAGGATGGGTGATTTTCGGACACTGTTTCTTAGTATTGAATTTTGAGTACCAATTGTATGCAGTAATCTATAGAAGAAATGTAATTGCATGAACTTGTAATAGGATAGATAGTTAAAAGAAAAATAAGTAGTAGTGAAATTTGAAGCTTCCAATTGGTTATGGGTAAGTGGCATAATATCTTTTGTGGCTTTGATTTTCTGATTGGTGTACAATTATCAAACTCAACCCTCAGGAGATATAGATGATACATCTCCAGACAAAAGTATTAGATTACATATTAGTGTAGAGTCAAAATTCTTAACATAATTCTTAGAGGAAATTGAACTCAAGAAAGACAGTCTCAAGTATCGGTTACTGTAGTGTTACGTTGCATATACAAAGGATAATGGATTCCTAATAGTAATGAGAGCGTGGATACTCAATGTGTGGAACCAGTAGGGGAAATTAGATATACGAAGGTCTCTAGGTGAAGTTGCAACTGTAAATTAAACGTGTTTTAGAAACCAAGTAAATAATTAGCATGCAAAGGGGAGTTGTCTTATGAAGTCTCCTTCAATTTAAAAGGAGATTAAAATCAATGGCTAGCTGGAAGTATCAGACTGGTAAAAGGGGGTAATAATATGATGAGAGATTGTTCCGTGAACTACGTTCCCCATTTATCTACCTTAGAGTCTACCAGTAAATTTGACTAGAACTATACCAAGATAAATAGAGAATTGTATAGGACACCTAAATGAAAATGAGTATTGACAAGGATCATTGTGTGGTAGTAGACACGGAGTAAAAAAAAATAGAAAAACATTCTTGCAAGTAATTATATTTTCCTGTTGTAAAATGCATAATCAATCTATATTATATGCAATAGGACAACATTGGAGGGAGATCATGTTCTCAGCCGAAACAGTTTGACCTGGAAATAATACCAGTCTGTTGGGACTGCTACACTAATATATATATATATATATATATAATATATATATATATATATAATATAATATTAATATATATATATTATATATATATATATATATACACATGCACACACACATTTGAACATGAATTTTATAGCCTTGTATATGGAAGGACAACAAAATCAACGGTACATCGACAGTGGATGCTTGAAACATATGACAGGTGATAAATAAAAACTTCAGTCATATAGTGCATTAGAAAAGGAAAGGAAGGTCTCATTTGGAAATGACACCCCTGCACTCATAAAAGGTAAAGGTTCTTTTCTTTTGAAAGAAAAGGTCAAAGCTGGGAATGTTATGTATGTTGATGGCTTAAAGCATAATCTATTGAGTGTCAATCAAATGTGTGATCAAGTAAATGAGGTAATATTTCGATCAAATGGATGTATTGTTCGTGAGCTTGATACGGGAGAAACAGTGATCAAAGGCATAAGAACTTCAAATAATTTATACATATTCAAGGGAGGACAAAAACAATGCTATCTAAGCAAGAATGATGAACACTGGTTATGGCACAGAACATTGGGGCATCTAAGCTTCTCTCAGATAAGGAAAGCATGCAAATATCAGGCGGTTCGTGATCTCCCTGACATCAGAATTCCAGACAATACAATATTCAAATCATGTCAGTTTGGTAAGCAAACCAGAACTAATTTCCTTGAGAAGGAAGGATCAGCTAGTAAGCCACTGGAACTTGTCCATATTGATGTATGTGGTCCATCCAGGAAAAGGTCACCTCGAGGAGAAGAATACTTCATATTATTTATTGACGAATTTTCCAGGATGTGTTGGATAGGACTCCTAAAGCATAAAGATGAAGCTTTCGAAAAGTTCAAAGCATTCAAAGCCTTGGTTGAAAACAAATCAGATCGCAGAATAAAATGCCTCAGGTCAGATCAAGGAGGGGAATTTACCTCGGATGAATTTTTTTTATTTTTGTGAGAACATGGAATAAGAAGGGAATTCTCTACAGCAAGGACTCCTCAGCAAAATGGAGTAGTAGAAAGGATGAACAGAATAGTTCAACAAATGGCTCGTGCTATGTTTGATGAATCTGGAACTCCTGCAACCTTTTGGGGTGAAGCTGCATTTGTTGCCATTACTATTCTCAACAAGACAAACTCCTGGGTAAACAACGCTCAGATTCCTCATGAACTTTGTTATGGTAAGACTCCTACGGTAAAATACTTCAAAATTTTTGGAAGCAAATGTTACATCAAAAGGACTGATGAAAATCTTGGCAGGTTTGAACCTAGAGTAGATGAAGGTATTCTCCTTGGTTACTCTCCCCACAACAAAGGATATAAATGTTATAATAAAAGACTTTGAAAAATTGTTGAAAGTATTGATGTAGTGGTTGATGAAGAAGGAAATATTCCTAAGCAGGAAAAATCTGAAGATTTCGAAGATGATGAGGACTATCCTTCAACTTCAAATTAGACTTATGATGAAGAAGAAACCCATGAGGCACCAAAAGAATAGATAAGATAGAAGAAAAGACTCCATCCAGGTACGTTCAGAAGAATCATCCAGAAACTCAAATTTTGGGGCAGAAAGAGGCAGG
>APFE030644205.1:0-90653 GCA_000404065.3 Pinus taeda | reverse complement strand
AGAACTATTTCAGAAGCTTCAAGCTATCTAGCATTGCTCTCCTCCACTGAACCACGAAATGTAAGTGAAGCATGCAAAGATGAATGTTGGGTCAAGGCCATGAATGAAGAACTTGAGCATATTGAAAAGAATAAAACTTTGGAGTTAGTTCCTAGACCAAATGATAAGAATGTCATAGGGACAAAATGGATATTCAAAAATAAGTTGAATGAAAATAAATATGTTATTAGAAACAAGGCCATATTTGTTTGTAAAGGGTATGCTCAATAAGAAGGTATAGACTTTGAAGAAACGTTTTCACCGTTTGCTAGACTTGAAGCCATAAGAATGTTCCTTGCTCTTTCTAGCTTTTAGAAGTTCAAAGTATTTCAAATGGATGTAAAATATGCCTTTTTAAATGGAGACTTGGAAGAAGTGTATATTGAGCAACCAAATGGATTCATCCTTGGAAATGATCCAAAACTTGTATGCAGACACTCTATGGTCTTAAACAGGCTCCAAGGGCTTGGTATTATCATATGGACAAATACCTCCATCAACAAGATTTTTCAAAAGGATCAGTAGATAGCAATCTATATGTAAAAATTGATAATGATAAATTGCTAATACTTGTCGTGTATGTTGATGATATCATCTTTGGTAGCAATGAAGAAGCCACGAGTCAAAATTTTGCGTTAGTAATGAAGAAAGAATTTGAAATGTCCTTGCTTGGTGAGCTGACATATTTTCTTGGTCTACAAGTCCAACAAAATAAAGACGATATCTTTTTATCACAAACCAAGTACCTCAAGGAGATCTTGAAGAAATATGGCATGGAAGATTCAAAACCAGTATGTACCCCTATGGTAACAGGATGCAGCCTCAGTGCAAATGATGATTCAGCAACAGTACATCAACCAACCTATAGATCCATGATTGGTAGTCTGCTCTATTTGACAAGTACATGACCAGACATCATGCATGCAATGGGAATAGTTGGAAGATTCCAGGAAAATCCAAAAGAAGCACACCTTTAGGCAGTTAAAAGAATTTTAAAATATCTTCAAGGAACACAAAACTATGGCTTATGGCATCCTAAAGATATAGATCTCACACTTCATGCATATAGAGATGCAGATTGGGCAGGAAGCGTGGATGACAAAAAAAGCACTAGTGGTGGAGCATTCTTTATGGGTCCCAGATTAATATCTTGGTTCAGCAAGAAACAAAGTTCAATTGCTTTATCCACAGCTGAAGCGGAATATGTGGCTATTGCAACTTGCTGCACACAACTCCTATGGATGATGCAAATTTTGCAAGATTTTCAAATGACTTGTACTCCACCTATCTCCATTTTATGTGATAATACAAGTGTAATCAGTATTTCAAAAAATCCAGTCATGCATTCAAAGACCAAGCACATACCTATCAAGTATCATTTTCTCTAAGAACAAGTGCTTGAACAAAAGGTCAAATTGGAGTATGTTCCCTCCAAGGAACAGGTTGCTGATATACTCACCAAACCACTACCCAGGGAGACATTTGAATACCTCAGACAGAAGCTGGGAGTAGTTGATGCATCATCTTGCTGTTGAAACTTGTCTGTTTCAGAGAAAAGTGGTTGTACGCAAGTTTAATGAGGAGAATCCGCGTACATACGCTGGTTTATGTGGATGTCGTCGCATATATGTTGGTTTGAAGTCAAACAATGGGCCAGGATCAAGATGAAAAGAGTCTGATATG
Source organism: Pinus taeda (assembly GCA_000404065.3). Classification (NCBI taxonomy): domain Eukaryota; kingdom Viridiplantae; phylum Streptophyta; class Pinopsida; order Pinales; family Pinaceae; genus Pinus; species Pinus taeda. The sequence goes on along the minus strand of APFE030644205.1, from coordinate 88,931 downwards.
GGTCTGACAGAGACCATCTGGCATAGGTTCAGGGGGAGCATATATTCTTCTAATAATGCATTGTTGGCATTATCTTAGAAGATATTGGTTCACTTTCACAGTTGTTTTTTATTTTAGGTGGAACAGGTCCAGAGGGAGATCATGGTTGCTGGTCTAAATGATGATTGGCAGATGCTGCTGATGATAGTTGATTGATATTTCGTCTCTATGTCATGTATTTCTTTTCTAATCAAGGTCATGTAATGGCCTACTTTTTTCCCCACTATGCTTGGGATGGATGATGTAATGTTCTTGTTTTATCTTGTGTAAACTTTTGGTGTATCCCCACTTGGTTGGGTGGATGAGTCAATCCCCACTTAGTTGGGATATGGATGTATGTATGAGCCTTTGGTGGTAGGAAGGTCACTTATGATGTATAAAGTTATGTACCTTCTTGTAGAACATGTTCTTGCGGACCTTGCCTATAGTCAAGGGGAGCAATGATAGCACAGCAGAGAAGAGATTTCAGCATGAACTCAGGGGGAGCATAACCCTTTGCACCTGAGGACAAAGGGGGAGAATGACTTTGAGTGACTTGGGGTTGCCATCAAGTGCAAAGGGGGAGATTGTTGGCATTATGATAAAGGTTTGGCATTATGACACAGGTGTTGTCCTAATGGCAACTACTCAAATGATAGATCATTGTTTAGGCTCTCAGACTGAAAGAAAAAGAGATATACGTAGGTTCCTCTTAACCAAGTCACGTATACACGTGAGTTATATGATCAAAAGGCACGTATACATGGTGGGCTCCAGTATTGTAGCAATAATGCAACTCTTGGGACTCCCTTCTTTACTTTTATCAACCTAGTAATTCGTAACAAACTTGGAAGCGATGGTGCTATATGCACAAGTACTAGCTCTTGCCACAGGCTGTCACTAGATCAGCTGGCACAAGTCCGCTAGGAGCTTAATCCAACTTCTATGAGCTTTTAGAAAAAGATTTTAACTATGATGGATGAAAGCTAACTCAAAGGAGGCTAATCTACTTGCAGAAAGAAGCTGAAAGCTGAAAGGAAATGCAAACCCTAACAAACCCTAGTTTTATCGACTAACCCTAGTGGTGTAAGAGAAAGGATGAAAGCTATAGAAAGGGATGTTATTTACTCTTGGGAAGGTTAAGTGCATGTTTCTAAGCCACTTCTGAAGTGAAATCTGAAAAGGAACATCTTTCTGTATTTTTGAGTAATCTTGTATAATTATTATGCATGTGCTTTAACTGTTTTTGGTTGTGCAGAGGTTGATTTATGAAAGGAAATGGCGTGGGAACTTACAGGAGATTGGGAAGGTGAAAAGAGGGCCTAAGGGGTCCCTAGCACCCTTCCAGATAGTTTCATAGTGTTCGAGTCTCGAAAAACCGCTCTCGTGAGCTTCTATAGGAAGTCGCAGGGGTTCTACAGGATGTTCTACAGGATGTTCCGAAAGGGGATTTTGGAGGGTTGATGGTGGAAGAAAGGTGGAAAAGTGGAGATGAAGGTTGGATGAGGGTTTGAGGAGGTCTAGGACTTGGTGAATGAGGCTGAGGAGCGATTAAGGTGGTTGGATTTTGTTCAAGGTTGGAAGGAGCAAGGTTGCACAAAGATATGGAAATTAGGTCAAGTTAGAAAAGAGTGGAAAATCACGGGGAGGAATCTGAGTTAGGGGGTTGGAGGAGGTTGTTTGATGGTGGAAGGGTAGGCAGGAAGGTATCATAGGTGTTCTGCACAGTATTTTCCAAAACTGACCAAACAAAGACTATGCAAACCAAAGATCTAACTATTTTGACCTAGAAACCAACAACCATGATGAACAGAAATTTATTAGTAGAAAATCATGTAAGATAACTATGAAAACTAAGAAAGAATGGATCCAAGCATGTAATCACAACTAGTACCAACTTTTGCAACTAAGAATCTAACACTAGCAATTGCATGAAGAAGCAAGAACAATGTTTTTGTGGCAGCAAGGACACCTTGGTTCTCAGCTCATGGTCCCCAGGAGGGAGAGGTGAGATCAAGGGTTGCTTGATGGAATTTTTCGAAGATCTTTTATGTTACCAACCTATCAAATTAATCTACAACATGAAAATCTATTTCAATCATCAAAAATGACCTAGGTAACCAAGCAAGATTTTAATCTACTAGCAGAAATTATTCTATGAATACAGCAAAAACATATAGCAGTACACAGAGGAGGTCCGGGAACTTGGGTTGGGCCCAACCCCAAGAGCTACAGGCTCCTAAGAAGAATCTCAGAGCTGATGCAAAATGAAACTGATCTCCATTACTCAGAAAATAACCATGTCACAAAAATATTTACAGTAAAAGCTCCAAAATGAGCTAAAAAGCAGAGCAACACTAAAGTGCGAAATACAAAATGTTCCAAAAAGTAAACTATGAAGGCTAGAAGCCTTCCTTCTTATTCACTACGAGGACCTCCAACAACCCTCCTTAACTCAAGGGGCTTGGCTACTCAAACTACAAGTAATCAGTCACTTTTACAAAAGTTGCTCGGCTGCCCTTGGGAATCATCTTTGGTGGCTTGCTGAACTCCAAGCTAATGGTGGAGAACTCAAGGAAGGGGCCGTTTAGTGTAGGAGACACCCTTCCTACAATTCCTCAGCCTTGTTCCCTCGTATTTGGCTGTCAACTGGCTCATAAATGCTTGACCTTGGTCCAAAAGTTGTCCAAAAATCTGCAATAACCACGTATTAGACTTCATGGTCAAGTGATTATTCTCATTCATTCAATTAACATAAATATACTCAAAAGCATGCATAAACTATGAAGAATGGTGGATTAATCGATATAATTGGCAAAATGAGCCCAATAAGTTACCCATTTTTGGGGCTCATCAATACGTGTGAACGCACTTTTATGCAAGGAAAAGCACGCACATGTGGGAAAATTTATTTTTGGTCCATGATATTTAGTCCTTGGTTTTGGACCATGGTATCTCGTCCGAAGTGTTGAACCCAGGTATCGGGTCCATGTTATTGATTCTCTATGGTTTTGGACCATGGTATGGAGTAAGGCCTAAGACTATAAAAGGAGGAAGAGATATTTGGGCAAAGTGATTTTAACTCAATCATTGAATATCTTATGAAGAGCAAGATCTAGAATACTGATCATTGTGTTATGATGCATAGCTAGATCTGAATCAAGGAGGAACCTGAGCGCAAGAAGAAGGATAAGTTCTATTGATGGGTCAAGATATTAAGGCCTGAAGAGAAGTATCTTTGTGTGATTTTGATTTATTATATTTGACGCATGACTTGATCTATAAATCTAATGATCTGGGTATTACTAATGTCTGAATAACTGAAAATGGTTAGATTATCTTTTATAGATCTATACACAGGTTCAGCAAATAAAAGGCGCGTATACACGCTAGTTTATTAATTCAAAATTGCGTATACACAGGTTGGCCTTAATACAGAAGCATATGCACACAGGTTTCTACATATTGAAGTAGTGTACATCTCATGAAATATGTTCTAACTGCTTCTGTTTATTGCTGCAGTGTTCTAGGTTCAGGATTGGTTTCTGATTACTGTTAATGTATTCTGGTTACAGCATTCAGAGAAGTAATTGTTTGATTCAGTTTTGATTGAAGAAAAGGAGATTGGTTAATGCAGATATATTTTATGTTTGATTAATATAGATCCAGTCTGAAAAATTACGAAACGTGGTCCCTAGAAGTAAGGAGAAGGTTGTAGCCTTCTGTAGGTCAGCACCTATGTACTAGTATCTCAGCGAGTACAAGAGCTAAGGGGATTGTAGCTCCCTTCTAGGAGAAGCTGGAGAATGAGAGAAGGTCGTAGCCTTATGCAGGTAGTAGCCTGCGTACTGGTAGAAGGCTGCACCAGTACAAAAACATTGTAAAAAGAAGTTTCTAATTAAAAGAAGATAGAGACGAATTGCAGTAGGTGGTTTTCACCCACATTGGGTTTCCACCTTATATCTTGTGTTCTTATGTGTGACTTCCTATTCTGTTTATTGTTCCTGGTTACTGTTTATATGGTTTGATGCATATATTAATGATCAACATTTGAAGAATAATTTAAATTACAACTCTGATGGTTATACGCTAGTTTCCTTAACTATAGTTGTGTACATATGCGGTTTTTACTAACTGAAGTAGCGTATACAAATCTGATTGTAAAATGAAAAATAATTGACCTAATAATATTGATTCACCCCCCCCCCCCCCCCTTAGTATTATTTCCAACACTATTAACTCTATTGCTTATCTCTAGATCCTGAATTCCAAGGCCTCCTGCATCTTTCGATTTATACATTGTATTCCAAGTCACTAGCGCCAATTTGCGTTTTTCCTCTACTCCTCACCATAGGAAGTTCCTCTCGATATCCCTGATCGCTTACAACACTCCCTTAGCAGCAGGAAGGATGTATAACATGTAACCTAGAATAGCTTCTAGCACCACCTTTGTTAGGAGCAATTGACCATCCAAGTTAAAGGACCTTACGGTCCACCATTTAAACATGTCCTCAATGTTTTAGATAACTTTATCCCAATTACTCTTCTTCCTAGCTTGAACTATTAGAGGGACCCCAAGGTACTTTTATGTTAGAGATTTTCTTTAGAACCCTAAGATAGGAGTTAAATTCCTCTAGATGGAAATATGAAAGAAAAAAATCATGGACTTAGATTGATTAATCTCCATACTTGAGGCAAACCTAAAGGTGTTCAGGGTGAATTTTAATGAGCAGGCATCCTTTACCATGGAATACCGTGCAACATGGTATCATTGACAAATTGTTGATGTTTTGAGAAGAATCTTTGGTGAAAATCACATAGAGATATTTTTTCCCTTGAGACATTCTTGTTAGTTTTGATGTTGTTTCCCTTTACTCATGCATCCCTATAAATGAGGCCATGGAATTTATCAACCGTCTAACTGATTCTGATACTGCTTGGTTAGCTGAGATCTGCCTCACTTCGACCTTTTTCAGTTTCGAAGGTGAGTTCTTTGAGCAAGCCTATGGAGTTGCCATGGGCTCACCCCTATCCCCTGTTGTTGCTAATTGTTTTATGGAGGATTTTGAATCCAAGGCTCTAAACTCAGCTTATCTCCTGCCCAAGCTTCCGAAGTGATATGTGGATGACACTAATGTCATCTGGTCTCACGGCCAAGAGGAGTTAGATATATTCTTCGATCATCTCAATAATTAATCCTCGACCATCAAGTTCAATAAGGAACAAGATATTGATGGTTGCCTCCCATTCCTTGATATTCTTATCTCAAAGAATGAGGATGGTTCCCTATCCCACCGAGTGTTTCACAAGAAAACTCATACGGAGCAGTATCTTCATGCTAGTTCCCACCATTTCTCTGCCCAAAAGTTAGGTGTTCTCAACACCCTAGTGACTCGTGCCTTAAGGATCTCTGATGAAAGGAGCTTTGAGGAGGAGAAGTCCCATCTCCTTAATGTCTTTGTTGAGAACGGTTATAGCAAACATTTGGGACAAAAGTCTTTCCTCAAAGCAACTAAGAATTCTTTATCCAGAAGAGAACCTAAGGAACGGAATCCTTGTGTCCATCTTCCTTATGTCCAAAGGACCATGGATAAGATTGCGAGGGTTCTTAAGAAGCATAATGTCCCCGCAACCTTTAGACCTCTTAACACCATTCGTAAGTCCCTCAGATCTATGAAGGATCCTATCGACCCCAAGGACATGAAAGGTGTTTATATTATTCCTTGTTCTTGTGGGACCCCCTATATCGATGAAACTGGTCGCTCCATTAACTAAAGGATTAGTGAGCATGCGGCTGACCTAATGCATATGAGAACCAATTCTTCCGCTTTAACAGAGCATGTGGAGAAAACCAATCATCATGTCTGCATTGAAGAAGCTAATGTGATTGCTAGAGTGTGGCAATTCCATCACCGGAAATTTAGGGAAGCCCTTGAGATTGAAAAAGGCCGAACAATCTCAATAGAGAGGATGGCTGGAAGATCAGTAGTTGCTGAGTCCTAGCCCTCTCCTCCTAGTCGTTTTCTCGCTTAAGTAATTTTTATTTTTTTTAATATGGTAATTTTTTCTAGTACTTGAATTCTCTAATATTTATATATTTAAACTCTTTGACTTTTAGACTAATATTAATATTTTTATTATTTTATTATTATTATTATTTATTTTTATTTAATTAATTAATGAATTAATTTTATTTTATTTTTACTTATTAATTTTATTTTATAGTAATTTTTCTAATACTTTGAATTCTGTAATATTTATTTTTGAATATTAAAGTTTATTTTTTACTATTAAAAAATTTATTTTATTTTATTTTATTTATTTATTAATTTATTATTATTATTTTTTAATATTTTTACTAAACTATTAATTAATATTGGTAATTTCTCTAGTATTTTATGGGGATACTCTTTGACTACGAATATGATACTAATCTATATTCATAAATATATGTCGTTTAGTTTTTATTTTAAAAAATAGAATTAACTATTTATAGATTATTCTATTTTTAACTTATTCAACTAACTAATATTTATAAACATCTTTGATAAATAATTATTTTATTCATTTATTTTCTTAATTTAAATTAAGATTTAAATGTCCCTTTAACTTTTATTTTATATTTAAAATACAATTAACTTATATTTAATGAAAATATAATCAACTATTCTCTATGACTTGATTTATTTTATGATTATAATATATTAACATATAGTTGCAATTATAAAATTGTCCATTTGTAAAGAAATTAATAACTGAACTTACTTATCTAAATAAATTATGCCCTTCATAGTCTAGCTACCCGTTCCCTGGTCAATTTAGTTGTTATCATTTTAGCCATTACCTGATCTGGAAATTTGGTCATTGAATATTCTGCCCGATCTATTTATAATGCATAGCAAGATCTGCTCATTCAACTTGTCCTGACAATGAACCACACTAGTTGGTTCGAAACGTGTCGACAAAAATATCTCTATGTGATTTTCGCCGAAGATTCTTCTCAAAATTGATATGGATCACAGAAGCCTAAGTTCTTGAATTGTTGACGTGTTGTTGCCTAACCTTCTTCATGTAGCTTACGACCCTTTATATCTCCTTCTATGTTTGTAGGAGTGATCCCCCTCCTTAGGCCTTCCATAATTATCATAAACAGTAAGGGATACATAGGGTTCCCTTGTTGTATACCTTGTGACAGGAAGAAAGGTTTTGTTGGGGATCCATTAACCAAGATTGAAAAGGCTTTGTTGGGGATCGATTAACCAAGATTGAAAAAATAGGGGATGTGACCAGAGCCATAATCCAATTGATCCATCGTTTGTCAAATCCAAACACCACTAATACCGATTTCATATAATCCCAGTTAATCTTATCATATGCCTTCAACAAATCTAGTTGAATAACCATAACTACTTTTTCCCACATCTTCAACGAGTGAGCTATCTCATGCACAAGAGTAATGTTATCGAAAATTTGTATCCTCTCGACAAACCCAGGCTCCTACGCTGAGATCGGACATGGAAGAACTATATTCACCATGCTTTCCACTACTTTGGATATATCTTGTATAGCGCATTGCATAGGGTTATTGGCTTGAACTTCTTTGGAGTGTTATCCCTTTATTCCTTCGGAATATGGGCGATAAAAGTCAAATTTAAGACTTTCAGAATGGTTGTGGAGTCCTGAGAGTCTGCTACCACCTCAATATATATATATATATATATATATATATATATATATATATATATATATTATATATATATATATATATATATATATATATATATATATAATATATATATATATATATATATATATATATATTTCCTAGTACACTTTAAAGAAATCAATAGTAAAGCCATCTGATATAGGGGATTTACCATTGAGCATTTCATTCACGGCCTGGGCCACCTCTTCCATGGAGATTGGCTTATTCAAATTCTTATTGTGTTCCTCCGTGATCAACTTAGAGATATGCCTGATAATCCTCTGGATATCCTCTTGCCTATTCACTTGGGGCTCTTGTGTTATTTTTTGCAACTGTTGAACGAATACTTGCTCAATATCTTGATGCACTTTGTAGGTGTGCCCCCTCTCATACTTAATTCTGAGAATTTGATTGGAATTTCTATGTTCAATCATTGAGCGGTGGAAAAACTTAGTGTTCTTCTCACCCTCCCTAAGCCATACCACTTGGGATTTCTATCTCATCCTTAATTCTGAGAATTTGATTGGAATTTCTATGTTCAATCATTGAGCGGTGGAAAAACTTAGTGTTCTTCTCACCCTCCCTAAGCCATACCACCTGGGATTTCTATCTCCATAGAATTTACTCATGTTTGCATCTGTCCTCCCACTCATTTAGTAACTTTGTCTCTTCTTTTTTACTCTCACCCAAATAGCCTCTTGTGATCAACTTCTATTGTAATGTTTCCATCCCCTATTCCAATTCCTTTTTTTGCTTGGAAGATATTACTGAATTCCATCTTATTCTACTGCCTTAATCTCGATTTGATATATTTTAACGTTGCATGTAACATGTACATCTTGGAGCCCCTAAATGGGATTTGTTTTCTCCACCATCTTTTTCTATTTTCCATAAAGGCAAGGTGATCTAACCATAATGCCTCAAATTGGAATGGTCTATTTTAAGGGGTGCTTAACATCGCGATCATTAATATCACTGTCTAGTGATCTAATCCTCCACAAGGAAGGAGATTTTCTTCTGCATCTATCCCTCACATTAGTAAATCCTCTGAAATTAAAAACCTATTAAGCCTTAACACAACTTGATGCTGCCCTCTGCCATCATGGTCAACCATGGTCAATCATAGTCAACCATGGTCCAATGTCACATTATGACAAAGGTTTTCTCAATATGAAAATCAACCATGGTCCAATGTCGAAAGGTGACATAAATTGTCTCAATATGAAAAGCAATCATGGTCATCCATAATCCAACATCACCTGGTAACAAAGATTATCTCAATATAAAAATCAACTATCATCAACCATATTTATTTTAGGGTTAATAATATTTTAAGATATATATACCATGAGTTTATAATATTAAACCTTTACATTTAATATTAATTATTATCATTATAATTTTTTTTAATAATTAATTTAAAATAATTCTAATAATAATATTTTATTACCGCTTAGCTCAAGCTAAGCCAACCCATAACAGTTTCACTATAGTAGCCTGCTTCATGATGAGATGTGATCATACACCAATCAAGTGCGTGCCCCGATAAGGTAAATTCATTGAACGTTTTCAACTTGGAAATCATACGACATTTCCGAAAGTCGAGCAATGTTGGTCATTTCTTTAAAAGCTTCAAAGCCAATGGTGAATACGGTGGATAAGGTCATCTCAAAGCCAATGGTGAATACGGTGGATAAGGTCATCTCATCACGTTGTTTACCAGGGATAACGTCAAGTCGATCACAGATTACACTTTGTGGGATCAAGACCAGGTGAATTTTAAAACAGATTTACTTGTTAAATTTGATAGTTTGATGATTTTGGCATTTTTAAATTTACATTTTTTATTCGTTTGTTTCTTTTGGATTTTAAAACTATATTTGATGGGAAATTATCCCAATTTGCCTATCAAATTTCATCTCTCTGATTTGTCTTCGCAATTTCAAAAAAAAACCTTACAGTATTTTAAATTTTGAAACTGTATATGATGAACAAATCAATCAAATTTTATCTCTCTCCAATTTAAAAAAAAAGGGCCACATCAACCCCAACAATTTTCCCATCAAATTCGATCTGGTCGAGACAAGGACAACGAATCAACATTTGACATTGATGTTCACCCATTCCTCCTGCCTTTGCCGTGAAGGCAAAGTCCTTCGAGTCCCTCCTTTCTTTATATATGTGTTTCCTTCGAATTGAAATATATTTCATGTCATGAGAGAAGGGTTTGTCTATCAACAAGGCTATGCATCATTCAATGTTGTGGCCACTTGTATGTTGTACATCATCCGACGTCCCGTATACCAACTGACTACAGCTTTGTCCAATGGTCTGTGTACCACTAGTTGTGCAGCATTAAATGCTTCATATCTGACATTGTTCAGACGTTTATATGCTCCATTTACATTTCTGACGTTGTTCAAAGCCAGACGACATTTATCTGCTACCTCGTCAATTGTCAAGGATAGGACTGTAACATGCATGGAATTAGCTGACCTGGTATGACACCTGTCAGATGCTTCACTTAACAAAGATTGGAACATGGCAAAAGCTAACCAGTCTGCCATAGGGCATTAAATGACTGATTAACTACATGCACTTTAACTTTATAACACACTTATTATTTTTCATTTATCTAGTTATGCGTGCCTGTGTGTTATAAAGTTAAAGAGCATGCAGCTAACCAGTGATTTAATGTCCTATGGCAGGCTGGTTAGCTTTTGGAACATGATTAGGAATTAAAATGCTTCCACTATAGCTAAGTTGTAGTCTAACTCGCTGGAGGAAATGCTTTCACTATAGCTAAGCTGTAGTCTCACTACCTTGAGTAATTGAGTGGAAAGTTATGGAAATTCCAGTCATATTTAGAGAAAATCTCACAAGGATTTTTGTAAATTCAAGTTATAGTGGTTAAACTTCAAAAATTTTGGTGTTTTAGAAGTTTTTGATGGTGCTGAATCCATTTCCACCATCAAAAACAAGATTCAAACACTGCTTCTACAAGATTTTTTGAAATTTTTTTGCCCAAATTCCAGCCACTTTTGGCCGTCGAGTCAATTCCTCCACCTCTAACTAATTCCTCCACCTCTAGCTAATAATGAACTTTCTTAAAAAAACCGTGAGGATGTTTATCATCTGTAATGCTCACAAGAAGGATATTTACCTGTGTAAATGCAATCAAATTTGATGGTGAGTTTCCAGTATCAGATCATGTCATGAGGCAGTCGACACTGAGATTATTGTCTAGTGTACAATTTCCAGTGTCGGGTGTGGGGTCGGGACAAGGACTTGACATTGCTGGTCGCGTGCTCTTCGTGTTGTTGCCATTGCCGTGAAGGCAAAGTCCTGAAAAGTCTCAAATTGAAGCTGCCTCATCAATTGTCAAAACCACAATAATTGGATCACTTTCAGAAACATATATAAATATATATATTATCATCATGAAAATCACTTTACAACGTAAAAGTATATATAAATCTCATTTTCACAAACACTGCGTAGGATGTTCTCATTTTCAATCATTTTGTATGCCCGCTGTCATTTTGTCCGCTTTTCTGCTTTTCCTCGTCGTCACTACAATATTAGTTCTCTCGTCAATACGTTTCCTTCCATGACCTATCGATTCTCTCATCTCGAGATATATCACTTTTAATAAATTAAAATTTTATTATCAACTATACATGAGTTGTTTTTATGTGACTGTATACATATTTTCCAATATAAAGTGGAATGTTAAACCTTAATCTTCATACATTTCATGCCATTTCTCATTTACATGTAATTTTACGTCCTCGGCCATTAAGCTTCTGTCATGAAACATCCCCAACATATCCCAAACAATTTTCTTTACACTTTATGTTTATCCATTCACTTAAAGGTGTTAAGTTGTTAAGTTGTTTGGTAACAAACTAAGTGGGCTGCCCTTCTTTACGAAAGTGTTTTCATTTAATGAATTTAACCAAATAAAATATTATAGTTTTGAGAATTTGTAATACCGGCTTTCTCCTTTTGATGTTAATGTCTTGCTACATTAGGTTGAACTAGTTTTACATAAAAATGTCTTGCTACATTAGGTTGAACTAGTTTTAGACTATTTTTAGATTAATGGGGAGAAATCCATGTTTGGTTATATTAAATGTGAATCATAAGTTATTGGAATGTAATAAATAGATATTTTATTAATAAATAAAAAGGTTGAGAATTAATTGGGAAAGAAATATGTTTGGTCGTACTAAATGTGAATTATAAGTTATTAGGATGTAATAAATAGATATTTTATTAATAAATAAAAAGGTTATGAATTAATTGGGAATGAAACACCAGAGTAAAGAGATTTTTGCCAAATTACAATGCTATCTTGGATGGGTGAGATCAAAATAAATTTTCCCTTGAAAGGATTCCTAAAAATCTCTAGGACGCAATTGATAATATTTAACAAGATGGGAGAGAATCTCTGTTAAATCACTTACCAGGAGAAAGATGTTAAGTATGGGTGAAATAAAACGTCACAGGAGAGAAAGACGGGCTTTAAAGAAAAGGAAAAAAAAACTTAGGCAGCGGGCTCGCAGACCCAAAAAGGCAGGACCCTGCCAAGGAAATATGTTGGGAAGAAAGGCTATAAAAATATGTGATCTAAGAATCAAGGGGGGTTGATTCTCATTGGAAATAGATCTCAGCTTGGGGGAATTGTAGAATCAATTCATGGTCGCAAGAACGGTGGTTTTTCCCAAGTGTAGTTCTAGCCTCGGAATACGATTTGAGTTTGAGTACATCTAAGTGTCGAGTAGATTGATTGTTTAGGTGTGCGTGTACAACATTTATTTACATATGTTTTTCTTGTTCAATAGTATGGAACATGCATGCATGTTATAATGAATACGATAGTATTTTGTTTAGGAAAATTATGAAGCTGTATATTATAGATGTTATCTCAAATTTTGATGCAAATATGTGTAACGAAAAATAATGGCTACATTATAGATCCTTGATTCCTTATCTGCACGAGTAGTTTAGAGGAAGTGTTCATACAAGGAAATAACTTGGTCATGAATATGAAAATATATGTAATTGTTGCCTAAATATGATTATACTGTCTTTTATTCTGTAAATTGTTTCCAGCTCAGCAAATATATATATAAGAGGATAATTTCATGATGATTGTCGTTAATTTACTAATACTTCAAGTTTATAGTAAATTCCTTAATTATGAATTCGAAAAGTAGTTGTGATATTAAAAGTTATGTATCTTAGGAAGGTGAACTCTAAATGTTCTCGGAGGGTCAAAACTTCTACCACCTAAGCGAAACATAAGGGAATAAATCTTCTACTGAATGAGCATATATTCTATCATCAGGAAAATTAGATGCAGACTTTCCTTCAGGATTATCTCCTTACAAGGTAGAATTAATACACAAACAAATTAGGCAAATTTGAGGTACTCAAGTTGAGCATGGGTTTGGAGGTATTAGAGAAAGAATTGGTTCCTTGATGAAGCTACAGTTACATGATTACAAAAGTTTTTCTGAGTGCACTAGATTTATTAGCGAAGTTAACTTAAAGTTTATCTAATGTTAAGAGTACTGTAACCAGAGCAATTTATGGATATCAAAAGAAAACAAAAACACAATTTAAGGATCTTTCTAGATTAGGGCACATGCAACTCTAAATAAACTTTATTTAAACATTTTACATTTACAATAGCAATATTCTAAATGTAGTTCATTACTATACTTTCATTATCCCATGATATCAGATCTACAAAGATCATAGGAAAATAATAACAATCAATACATGTTATTAACTTAACAACAGTAAAAAACTAGATAGTGGAAAAAAATGATTTTCGAAATACACTGGAAAAACGAGTTATTCAGAACCATGCCATTCGATTCAGCATCGAATCTTTTTTCCCTTCTTAGCACTAGGACGAGCGCCTAAATGGTAAATCATTCTATACCATACTTAAAAGAAGAAAACAACGAAATTTCCATAACCTGAGATGGGCTATAGCCATTTTGAAACATAACCATATGGGAACGACATCGAAACTCTAGTATTGAGAAAGAAAAATCCAAGATGGAAGTCATCATGTTTGTACATGAGATACACTTTACATTGTCATAAACTCTTGGTATAAACTCTTGGTATGGAGACTAAGGGTGAAAATAATATTTAGCATCCAGTAAAATAAAAATTAATCCTTCTCACCAGTAATAGTGATAATCAAAAAGAAATTTCCAACATAACAATGATTCATCACCTAATCAGTCTCAAAAGGACTATAAAGTTAACCATTTTAAAACAAAATGGGTCTTCGCACCAAATAACCTATGGAATATTGATTTATGACTGACCTAAAAGTCATAGCCAGCCAAATTTTAGAGATATGACCTTAGCTCTCGAATTCATAAAAGAAAACATTGATAACAACATCCTCATACTTGTAGGCCAAGGAACAATAAGAGGAGTGAGTACCATTTTTCTAGAAGGCAAGACTTGCGTAATAGTAATAGAGAGAGAAAAAACATTTTCAGTGGAACTAATGTTAATATTACATTGTCCTACATGTTAATACCCTGTTCCAACGCAAGCCATCTTTGTGTACCAGCAAGGAAGGAAAAACTTAAATTTGACTGGAGACATCTAGAATGACAACATTAAGGAAGAAGCAAATTAAGATAAGATTTCTCTAGGACAACAAGACTCATCACGTATATATTCAGGGAATACTGTATGTCAATTATAGAGTAAAAACATTTAATTATGCTAATTCTAGGACATACCTGCAGTATTACCCCTTATGGTATTCAAACCCTGGACTGCTAGATCAATCTCATATATTGTCGCTGCTTCCTGAAAGAAACAAAAAAGTTGACTACATCAAGGGTATTTTTGAAATGGCAGGACAAAATATGTTGAAGGGAAAATACAATGGTGAGCTATTACCTGGGGGGGATGGTGAGACCCCAGTATGAGTGACTGTAGGAAGGAAACAATCAGATCATTAAGGCAATGTAGACCGCCAAATCCACATACAGATGAGGGTTTTTTTAAGAAAAACAAAAGGAAAAAATATTTCAGAGACTGAAACCAATAACTGTCATACGAACACTAGCGAAGCATTTTAAATATTACATGGAATTTTTGTGAAGGACAGTGATAGTGTTAACAAAAGTGTGTTATGCCTCGTTGCCTCTGTGAATTTTTTGTGCACAAAATGAGGGAAAATACATGTGGAATGGAGGTACTGTGACAACACTAGTCCTAAGCAGCGCCAAAACATAGAAATAAAAATGAATTGTTACTAGGAGGAAAGTTAGGGTTAAGACTACTAAATTATACCCCTTGATTTCCTTAACATCATCTTGATCATCCATTGACTCAGTCAGGTCAATCACTGGGTGAGTACGTGATGGAGGGGAGCATGGAAACCTTGGATTCGAGTACAAATTTACAAGAGGGCACTGCCATTGAACCCAAAATCTATATTTAATGTGATAATGGGATTATGTGGTAATCAAACAATACTTCATTTAACGAGTATAATAATTTTATTGCTCTCATAAAGTTTTAACTAAGGTCCCTTATGTAGAATACATTAATGGTTATGACTTGATTTAAATGCAAAGGAAATCATGCTTTCCATCAATTGGCATAGCAACAACAAGACACAATGTAGTTACATCATCCAAGTAGATGTGTTCTTAGTATGAAGCATAGAGTGTGTGAACAATTAAATTATATGCTTGGTATATGTTAAAGCTAAAGATTTTGTAAGGGTAATGCTTCTCAAGGCTAATCTCATACCAACATTTTTAAAGATTTCATTGATGCGTAAAACTAAGAACTAAAGTCAATAAACCATGGTATTCATTACCACAATGATTTCAATCTTGTAGCATAGGCACCCAAAACTGTTCTCTAAAGGTGTTCACCCATAATGAATGGAAAGTTTAGTTACTTAACTACTGAGGGAAAAAATAGTTATCAAACCATTGTATACATAGAAAAAAATGTAAGAATATGTGTGGCTATATTAGGTTTATGATAGAATAATTACGAAGATTGGTATTATAATAATTTTTTTTGAAATTGTGATTTAATATATATATATATATATATGAATGATATTTTAAGAGAAAGATATTTGCATTTTCAACTCACTTAATGTTAAAAACATAACAAGTTATTTCGACCCATGCCATTTTGGAAATCATCCAACACCTTGTTTTAATACAAACCTAACACTCTTCCTTTTCTTTTTCTAGCAATGTTAAATTTACTCTTCATGCTTATCAAAACATAGAGAAACATTTGATATGTTACATTAGGGTTGGTTGCCTCTTTATACTATATTAATTTTCTTTTATCATCTAATTCCTTAGCACACCATAATTTCTCCTTAAATGAGGTGTAGCAATATTTTTTATCTTATTATTACTCTACAAAGTCACCTATGGAATTAATCCTCAATGATTTAGCCAAGACATTACTTCTTGGCTCGATAGGTTAGAAAAAACGTTAATTTGAATAGTGTTAATGATAGGATGGAGTAGTGGGAAGATCGTGAAAGATGCGACAAAATTTCAACATGGAAGATTAGGTCATCATTACGCAAGGTGGATATTAGTTCAAGCAATGACTATGATAGCTCCATAATTGGTGTCGAGATTGACAGTTTATTTAGAGTACTTGAGAGGATCATAGATATTGTAAATTGGTTAGAGTTTTTCTTTCAAGTGAATTATCATCATCTTGTATCTCACATCATTCAACCTAAACCATGTTGGATAGACATGGATGACACAAGGTGACTTGAGCCATCATATGCCCCTACAAAGATTCTTGATGGCCCTAAGTTGGTGGTTGAGGGGATACCAGTGTACATGATTTATTTATTTATTTATTTTATTTTATTTCTTTCAATTTTTTATTTTTTATTTTTTTTAATTTTTATTTTTATTTAATTTTAATTTTAATTAATTAATTTATTTATTGCCGGAAATAACTAGTGGCATGAGGGATCCATTTTAGATTATTATTATTTTTCATCCATGCTCATGCTTTTAGATTAGAAAAAGTGGAGGAATCAACTCACATGACCATTTTTACTAGTGGGTACTAGTTTGGAAAATTGGGATCTAAAATCTTGCAAAAGTAGGTTGAGGCATCAAATAGAATTTTTGCGGGGTGTAAATTTTGATCTTATGTAGAACACCCTATAACACTATTTTACACACATATATCTTTCCAACAATGCAGGAATCACCTCAATTAGACTCCATATGCAAGAGTTATTCCACTCTAAATTTGTCCTTTCTATTTTGACCACCATGATTTAAGAGGATGTTGTGTCAGCCCCGATTATTCATGCAAATCAGTTAGACATATGAGCATGCATAGAATACTCTAGAAAAGTTGATATTTTAACTCTAGTTAATATTTGAAGCACTCAAACATAATCACCAAGAGGCTATCATGTTGTGTTATAACCAAGTCAATAGGAGGAAAACATGTTCCATTATATTGGAGTCTGTTTTGTTCCATAGATGAGTACAATAACCAAGAGAGGATAAGAAAAGAGAAAATAGAAAGGGTTTGTGAACTATGGTCCATGGTCCATGGCTCTCCCTTATTTGAACTTACAACCATTTTTTGTTTAGAGAAAGAGAGAAAAGAAACCTCTCATTCCCACTTCATTTTCACTTGAAAAGGCTTATATTGTGTCAATTTTGGTTTTTGAGTTTTATTTTGTTGTTCTCTATCTTCTACATATTTTATCTATTGCATGCATAAGCCTAACACAATAGTTAATGAATTTGGAAATCTAAGGAGAATTTAACACTCATAGTGTAGATTTCATATTTCAACTATAATTTCATTAGATTTGTTGTGGCCAATTTTCTAGTGGAAAAATTTATGAATCGATGAGTATTTTGTCTATTAGAAGGATATAGTCTCATGAAATGTTATGGCGTCACGGGCATAGTATTTATGAATTTGAGAAGCACCATCCATTGCATGCACCATGATTTTTAAGGACAAGAATGGGTTGGGGTAGCAGACGATGTAAGACTCTTGGTACCATGCTTAGGCACGTTTTTGAACAAAATTAAATGTAACAAGACATCTCAACTGATGGATAATATGAGGACATGATTGGTATGCTCACTACAGAATTTTGGGGATGATGTGCACAAGTGTAGCATGATGGCACAACAATGTGCTTTAGTATGATGTTATATGGATGAAGAATGCTTGGAGAAGGACACACACATATAGGTAGATGACATAGACAAGGCAACCCAATTGAACCAATGCATGTGAAGGGGAGTTGGAACAATGGGCTTGTTCCACAATTTGTATGGCACTACTCACGTAGAGTGGTGAGTGCATATATATTAGCACAACCATATAAATTAAATGGATGATAAACATCAATAGCCATTAAAACACTTGTCTTCCATTTAATTTAATAGTCATTTATTTCATGAAATTATGAGAATATGTAACATGAAGACATGTTGGAGGTAACAAACACACTGCATAAATTTTGAAATGGAAAAACAACTTAGAAATATTTTATTTCATCAATCATATTGTGTAAGAATATTCTTGCATTACTAAATATAGACGATCCATACATTTTGATTTTCATTTTTAAATTAAAATTGTGGAAGCTTTGTTTTCACATTAACCATGCCTATAGACATAAAAACTAACAGAATCTAATGGTTCTATGGCACAAGGAGTATGGCTTGTGGCAAACAAATGAGTGAAGCAATATGAGTTGGTTTGTTGGATGTGCACCATCTGAGTCAATTTATGAGGTATTGTTGCACAATTTGTGTTGTATAGCATGACTAGTGACTTGTAATATACTGTTGTAAAAGTTTGTATGGTTTGTATGCTTCGGTTGTAAAATACTCTCTAAAAATTGTTACAAGTGTTAGATTAGTTAGGAAGCTCATCTATACAAAATTTACTTCCATTTTATTTATGTTGTGCAGTGTGTATTCTTGTATATGGCTGGAAATAATTAACCGTTTAACCATAATACAAGACTTATTCAATAATTAAGGTGAATATGTAGTTAAATCTTAGTACACACATATTAGTCTCACCTCACCACCGATCAGGAAAGGTTGTGATTCTATAGAACTTTTTTGGAAAGAATTCATACGACATTTCAAAAATTTGAGCAATGTATGTCATTACTTCAAAAATGTCATATAAAGGATTTTCACTACTAGAAAAGAAAAGTCTATGGTGAATACGATGGATAAATTCATGTTGATTTTATCATGTAGTCAATCAGAGATAACATCATGTCTATCATAGATGCCGAGATTATTGCCTTTCCATTGTCATCTTGTTCTGCTCTTGTATTGTTCTTCATGGGGTAGGGACAAGAACTCCTCTTGCCATTGTTGTGAAGCGAAAGTCCTTTGAGTCCCTCCTATATATATCTCAATTCAAAGGAATATATATTATATATATATATATATATATATATATATATATATATATATTCCTTTGAATTGAGATATATTTCATGTTATGATAGAAAGGTTTGTCTATCAACCCGTCTTTGTATCATTCAATGTTGTGGCTACTAGTATGTCGTACATCATTTGATAACCTATGTACCACCCACTGTAGCATTTTCCAATAATTTTCTTACCACTAGTTGTGTAGCATTGAAAGCTTCATAGCCTAGTACATAAATCTGGCCAAAAGCATTTACTTTCGTGATGTTGTTCAAAGACAAGCTAAATTTGATAAACTATGAGAATACAGATTAATTTATTAATCAAATACAATTACATATATACAAGAAGTGTTGTCTTAAGATAGGACACAAAATCTGTTGGTTAGGAGATTATCTCAACCACACACCAATCTAGGAAATAGATCCTAACTACTAGGAACAAACTCCTTTACTTAGTAAGAATCACAATTGAGACAAGTGGGAATTAGATATTCCAATGCTCCCCATTAATGAGTACTTGTCTCCATATCAATCTGTAAACTCTACTTGTGGTCAAACATAACAAAAGAATATGTTAACATCCATATAAAGGAACAACCATCTACCAAAATGCATGGGATCCCAACCATTACAACTGCCAGTCTACTAGGAAGTCATTCACATACAGGGTTCATCCAACCTCTTAATGAACTTTCTTTGACTTTGTACATTACACTACGAGATCTGTTCCATCTCTCAATTCCCCCATTAATCGAAGACTCAATTCTCTGATTACATATCAAGCTTAGATACGAGTACACCTGCCACCCTTGTACCTACCCAGTCATTGATTTCACAACTTGATGTCACTAGGGAACAAAAGGGTATGCATGCCTCTCTCGGCCTTACAGTCATATGCCATTTTAATATACTCCAAGCTTAAGAAGATACTAGGTACATAAAGCATTTTAGGGACCACAACTAACCAAAAAAGAAAATTATGAAATGTAGATTTGTTATGATTACAATGTGTGACTCAAACTTTATCACAATCATGAGTCTATTCTACAAACTCAAACAAACTACTCAAGAAAATTTGGTTGTCCATCATCCTTTAATTGCTTCTGATGCAAGAGCATGCGACTCAGAGGGAAAAAGTCTTCCAACTTATTCCAAAAAAAAAAAAAAAATCTACAGGCAACGGAGTAGGGTCCTCTAGCCTGTAGTTTCTATGTTTCTTTTAGTTAAAAAAATAGGAACAGGGTAGAGAATAAAACATGCTATCTTTTTCAGTTAAAAATAGCATAAAAGTAGAGGATAAAACATGCTACCTTTTCACAGATAGAAAAGTTGTAAAAAGCTTTAAATTACTATGTAAAAAGCCTGCTTTTGTAATAGGTAAGGTCTGAGAAGACCTATCCATTATTAATATAAAAATAAAATGGCGCCAAGCTCGCAAGAGAGAGAGGGGCATGCTAGAAGAATTATGATTACATTTTTCTCTCGGCGTTCTAAAATTTCAATGATTTTCTCTTAGTATGGATGCATGTATCCAATAGTTCATTTTGACGGTGTAATGAGGCGTAGAATAATTGACTGAAATGTGTATTGAAGGGCTTGAATCGCCTTCCCATTAGCGGCTTGATGCCTTTATTATGTGTGCTGGAACAATTCAGATCATTTTCTTTTCATGGTTATGCTGCCGGCATTTTAATTTCATTTTTATTACAGTCAAAGAAAAAAACTCTGTTTATGCATGTAATTATGGTATTCTCATAAGGGCGATGGTGGCAGATGTGGAACCTTATTAATATTGGTTCTTACCTTACCAATTCGAACCAATACCACATCATAGAAGAGTTTTGTAATTGGTATGTAAAATCTTCGATTTACAGGGATGGATTGTTAAAAGGATCATCGTAAGGGAATGATGAACGAAGAGTCAAATCGGGGGGGATTGTTGAAAAAGTCAAGTCTGGCTTTCGCAGAGCTAGATTAGATCCCTCACATGACTCGCCATTGCTGGGAAAGGATTCATCCTATTGCTCTGGAACTGCCTTTACATGAATGATAACTGGCAGTTCGTGGGTTTTACTTCTTGTTCTTGTCCATTATCACAAAAAAACTCTAATCCAAGACATGCGCAGGAGATCCCCTACGACAACGAGGTTATTTGAGGGCTAATACCATGGTCTGTGGCAAACGAAGTCATTCAAGGTAGCAAAGCTTCCTACCTGAGGCAGTGAGGGCCTTTGAGGTTGTTTCTCTAAGTTGTTCTAGCAGTGAAGGTTTATTCTGTGGCTGCGGCCACGTTAAGGGTTTTGTAGTGGTAGTGGCTCCTCATTGAAGCATAATTGAGGCAATGAAGCTATCAGTTTCATGACTGATACGCCTGAAGACGATTCAAGGGGAATTGAGACTAATATTCAGGAGATTGCCGCCAAATTGGGGAGATTATCCATAACACTTGCACCCACGCCATCATTAGTGGTATCAGAGCCATCAAATGACATTGAATTGAATCTCAAGAGTAGGAGAAGGATGGCTTTCAGAGTTGGAAGAGGACGAGGACATGGTGGAAGAGGACGGCCTATTGCGAATGCTGAAATAATGGAAACCATAGAAGAGTTGCGAGCTAGATTGGATGCGTTAACTTCAGATAGAAACATAGATGATGGAGATGTCAGTGAGCCCGAAATTGAAGCTGTAGAGGAGGAAGTTGTACAGGTTACTCCTGAGATGAGGTTCTTTCAGTCAGTGTTGAAATCCACAATATGAATTTCTAGACTTCGCACAATGCATGAATCCGTAGCTCCGTACTTCAAACTTTATATCAAAAATTCCAAGACATACTGTTGACCAACCACATGTACAAAATGTGGAGGTACAGACAAAACTATGTGAAGTTACCTTTCATTAGCCATAGTACAGAAGTTCAGATGCACAATAACAACATATAGCCGAAACGATTGTCGAACAAAATAATTCTCGAATAATGACGAAACACATATTAGTGCATTAAATACATATTTTTATCATGCAATATTTAATTAGGTGTCCTTTTAATATGCATGAACAAGTAATATTGTGCAGGAGAATGAGTGTGTGGTGCAAGGAACAAATAGTTTCTTCTACATTGTTTCAGTCCTCCTTTCACACACATATCTCCCACACAATATTATATATTATTAATCAATTAAAAATGTGTGATGATATTATTATTGTGGATACATGAAATTATTAAAACTTTAAGTAGAAACTTAGTATCCAATATTAAATGAAGTTTCTTTTTATGCATGTGAGAAATGAGTATTGTACGAGAGAACGAATGTGCAGAGCGAGGAAAGAAAACTTTAATTCATAATGGGTTAGAAACTTTTATTCACAATGTTATTGTCCTCCACATAAATTTCTCGTAGACAAATTTATTCCATGCACTCGTACTGCCCAATGCTTCAAATACTATATGCATTTTGGATACTACATTTGTGAATAAATATTTATTATCGAATATTCAATTAAGTGTCTTTTTAATGCATATGAGAAAGAAGTGTTGTACGTAATAATGAGTGTGTGGAGCAAAGAACAGAGATTTTTTTTGCACAATGTTCTGTATTTTTGTATGCATTCAATATTATTGAATTTGATAGCAAGTAGATATTGTTACAAGTTAAGATTGAATAATTGGAAACATTAGTTTTTTTTAACTAATATGTAAACATTTTATATGAGCCATTTGGCACTGAAATTCAAAGTATTATCAGGATTGTGCATAAACTGTAATGAGAAATTCAAAACAATGTTGATTTAATTATTGAAGTTTCCAGATAGTAAGCTTTATTTCAAATAAAATTGAATTATTGAAAAATCATGTGGTCTCTAATCAAAATGAAGATGCATATGCATGTAGAACATATACAGAAGGTAATGAAGATAATAATCAATATGATGAAGACCCACTTACAAATACACTATAACATGAATTTGATATCCAATTTACCTACCAAATTATTTATTGCCAAATTATTATTATATTTTAATATATCTATTTAATATTGTCCTTCATAATGATATTTTTTTTATAATTGACTTCTTCTTTTTCTTAATTTTTTTTTTCCTTTTCTTAAGTTTTCATTTACATTTCTTATAATCTAATCTTAATTTTCTATAACTTAATCACCCATACAAATATTTTATTATCTAAATTGTGTTCTCTTTCTTTTCTATATTTATTTAATAATTTAATACATTCATAATGACTACCTCGAATTACTTTGCTTCGTCCACCTTATAGATTTTTGGAGAATGTAATGAATTATTAGTCCCTTCCATCTGGCAATGGCCAAGGACTATAGTAATCAGAATGTGATTCTATAGCATTAGTCTAAGGTGTTATGTTACTAATTAAAAAGAGCTGAGAATCGCGGGGGTAACCAAAGTTTTTAAATACAATGTTGTTTGCCATTGCTGGAGTAACCAAAGTTCTTAAATGCATCCTTGTTTTCCATCTTATTTGGCCTCTTCCCGAGGCGGAAGAGGCTGGACCATAGGTTTGTTCTGTTTTATCGGGTTCATTATTAATCGTTGTGAAACAGTGGATATTAATGCTAGCATTAGTTTGTAGTTTGAAGTTTGAGCATTTATTTGCATGTTGGCATTTTAGTCTGAGCATAGTTTGAGTGTTTATTTGCAGGTTGGCAGGTGTAGATGTGCATGCAGGTGGTGTAGGTGCCACCCGTGCTTGCTGCCGTTGCCACCCGTTTGCCCCTGTTGCCACCTATTACTGCATGGTGCTTCGGTGTTACTGTAGTAGGTCCAATATGAAAAGGGTCATTCTCATCCCATTACTAATCCTAAATCCGTGGTTGTTCCTTCCTGGGGCATGATGCGGCAGTAGAGTCTTTCGGATCAAGCAATTTGGGCTTCTGAACTTTCCTCAGCTACATCCTACACAAATGCCAAAGATAATATTAACTTATTATACATATGAATGTATGTTATGAAACATCTCATATTTTTTTTTATAGTATGAAACATCTCAGATTTGTTTTGACATTAAAACTTAGGCCGAAAGGAAACCAGCCATGAGTTCGAAAACAACTTCTGGGCCTTCATTGAAAAGAAAGGAGCCGATGGTTTCAAGGGAGGGAGACCAGTTGATCATCACCCCTCTTGGTGCGGTGAACAAGA
Organism: Pinus taeda; assembly: GCA_000404065.3. Taxonomy (NCBI): domain Eukaryota; kingdom Viridiplantae; phylum Streptophyta; class Pinopsida; order Pinales; family Pinaceae; genus Pinus; species Pinus taeda. The sequence continues at coordinate 64,548 of APFE030644205.1, read as the reverse complement.
TGGTTCTATGACGAACAAGACCGTTCTAGTAACCCCAATTCACTTGTTTTCTTTTTACTATTTTTTTCTCCATATTTCAATTGGGTCTCCCCCAGTGCGTGGATGGAAGAGGCATAACACATTAAACACATTAAGCTACTGCAGGGCTTTATTTTTTCCTGCGCCTTTTTATTCACTATACTACTTTTTTCTACGCCTTTGTATTCATTTTTCGTTTCATTTTATATTTGCTTTCAACATCTATTTCTCTTGCTTGGCTACAATTGCTGATTGTAATCACTCCTCGATTTAACCTATTTCAGTTGCCGGTAAAAATTAAGACAAATTTCAATTTCAATCTCACAAAGCGGATGTATCATTCCTGTTGCTGGTTATGTCAATTAATTTCCAAAAATCAGAGTAATTATGCATGCCAAATGCTTATTATGTGTAATCTGAAATTTTGATGACAGTTTCCAGCACTTATTTGGAAACACAAAAAGTTACATAAAGGAAAATTCTCAACACTTATCCGGATCAATACTTTCAGATAACCATTGGGAAATGAATGGGAAATGAATGGACACTTATCTGAAACAACATTTTCAGATAATCACTAGGAAATGGAAGGAAGACATAAATATTTTCAGACCAACGGTATGAAAGCAAAGTTCGATAGTTCAGACGTCAAGTATTGAAGAGCATGGAGTTACCTAGAAATGGAAAGGGATTACATGTAGGGCACGAAGTGTTACAACTATATAATTTCCAGAAGACGCCCACTCTACAAGACTATGTTATGGGGTTTAAGCTGTTTTGCTAGAAATGACTGCAACAATAGCAACAAACTCCTTGAAGTATCTGTCATATTAAAGGGTTTATAGCTTGATGTGGAGTGTGGATATGAGAATACATTTTCAAGCCTGCCAGATTCGTAGACTACTAAAATCTGAACAGTATATTAAAAAGTACAGACACCACATTCTATAAAATCATTGAAACAACCAGTCTAGGATAGTACCTTTCACCTTGTCAAAGGACTCAAAAGAAAAATGAGTTAGCTTCTTTGGCTGGATTTGTTTTTCCAAGCAAAAATTCACAGGTTCAAACCCCAGGTGCCCCTAGAAAGACCATTTATTATTCTTCTTCGCAAAACACTAACTACAGAGCTGATTACTGATTGAAAGGGTAGGGCGTTTTCACAAGCCACTGAATCTCAAGGAACTAAAACAACCATGGTACGTCATGGGCTTAAAACCACGTTCAAGGCCATTTGCGTTCGTTGTATCGGTGCCCCTGGAAAGACCATTCTACCTACGGACTATCCAAGGAATTCCACTCCCATCTGGAATATTATGTATACTCGAGCCACTTCATTTGCCTCTTCTCCTTCACCTTAATTCCCTAATTTAGCTTCTTTGGCTGGATTTGTTTTTCCAAGCAAAAATTCACAGGTTCAAACCCCAGGCGCCCCTGGAAAGACCATTTATTTTCTTCTTCGCAGAAGGCATGCATGCACTCTCAAATTAGAATAAAGGCAATTCGTTCCCCAATTGTAACTGATTAATACCCGTCTTAAATAAATTTACGCCCGGAGTTATTTTTATGGTCTAACATCAGAATCAATGACTGAAACTGCGACTGTTTTTCTATTTAAGTCTGTATGTTTATCACTAGCGCACACAAACTAGGCAGAATGAAATAACCAGAAGGATGATTGATGCTCTCATATGCGGATAAGTATAGGGTTTAATTTGCTTGCTCTCCTCCAGGCTTAGCGAGAAACCCTTCTGCCAGGCCGGATCTACGGCTTAGTTTCCAATGTGATTTCATCCTCATTGCTCATTTGGTGACATTTGAAAGAAATCTGGATCACGAGGTCATCTTCATGGAGATCTGTAATCGTGACCGAAGACAAATGTTTTGGGTTATTAGAATAAATTTGGTGACATGAAAGCGAGCATGCAAGCCATGTGTTATGGCTCTACCTCTTTCCTAACATCCTTTCCAATGGAGAGTCGACCATAAAATATTTGCATGCAAAATATACGAAACGTGGCTATGTTTCAATTCAACCTATAAATGTCGTTGCAGTGTTACTTGGATACTTTCATTTTTGGGAAATATAAAAAATGTGGTTATGTTCCAATTCAACATATAAATGCCACTACAAGTGTTATTTGGGTTATTGCATATGTGGACATGTGTTCATATGCTGGCGAACAAAGGGCTCCGAAGAAAACGCCAAACGCTTTGGTCAAATGGGATGGACCATGAATGCGAGCTTCCATTGGAATTTGATGATTCACAATAAATTTGTTATAAACCACTTAAAATCAAAGCTTTAAATATCTCGATATAAACCAGATGGCTTTAAACGTCATCATACTCAAACCTGACTATCATCATGTGCCGCTCGTTCAACTCCGCTTCTAGGACGAACTAAGCTCACCAAGCAACCTAAGCCAACTAGGCTAATTACTAAGAACCCACTAAAGGACTAACATAAAGCCAACTAACAAGAACTACACGAGCTAACTAACTGCACTAGCTAATTGGTAAGAACTAATGATGCTAAAGGCCCACTATGCCAACTACGCTAACTATGCCAACTAAGAAGAGCCCAATGAGCTGAGGTCCCACTAGCTACCAACCTTCGACCAAAAGAAAGGACACTTGAAAGACTATGAGCCAAGCAAGGGAAGGAGATGGTCACCAGTTAATCGCGCTCATGGTTGACTGATCACTAATGGTTGTCTGTTCAATACCCATTACCTGAAAGACGTAGTGATAGAAGATATAGAATTGTCCAATAAACTACAGCTATTTAACTAGAAAGAATAGCATAGAGGGACAATAAAACCACAACTCTAAGCTATTATCAAATTCACTAGTCCAATAAAGAGGAAACCATTCCAACTATTACAACTAAGAAAGCTAATTTTGCATTTCCACTTATATAATACAAAAGAATGAATGAAATAGCTAACGGGAATGGTTTACTTACTGATGAACGAAGAATATGGGCTATATTCTCGGAAGCTTGCCAGGTTATAGGGAATAGTGGAACCAAGAGAACTCATTATGTGAACTAAGCAAACTATGCCCACTCAACTAACGAAGCTAACAACTGGATCAATAAGCTAAATTGAGGCCAATGCTACCTGGAAACCATGATGAGCTAACGGGAATGGTTTACTTACTGACTTATTCACTACAAAATAGGCTATATTCTCGGAAGCTAAATGCGCTAGATAGAGTGGTTAGTTTTGGTTAGTGGAAACTATAGTAATCACTATGAAAAACTATGCGAACTATGTGAACATCGAGCACTGCATGTGCCTTCGCAGTTAAGGAAGTGACCTCAAATATATCGTGCTCATTGCCATTAAATTGCATTGTACTGTTCCTTGTGAAGCTATCTAGCTCAACACAGAGACTTGCTGCCATGCAACGTCTCTTGTTGATATTGAAATAATAGAAGGAAAATAATTTATATTTCACAATGAAAAATACAACTTGACTACCTTATTAAATCAAACTCATATATTTATGTTGTAAAGATATACCTCAATGAAAATGTCTCCGTTAAAAATATCTCACTAAATATGCTTCATAAAAATGCATGAGTAAAAATGTCACGTGGAAATCCTTTAACGAACAAAAATATACGGTCCAACAAAAATCTTATAGTAATTGTGTAGAATGGACCCACTTCGCTAATTGATTCTTTCCTGAGTAATTATAGTCATTAGTTGCTTCTGAACATTCATAATTGTGGGGAATATTAATACAATTTCAAAATTTAAATACAAAATTATTTTTTTATTTTTATTTAAATGTAAACAATTATTTTTATTTATTAATTTTTTTTTTTATTTAAATATAACATAATTATATAATTGATGGTGGGTAGGGTTGTTTTGTAATGTAGGATGACAATATTTTTATTTAAATTATGGTTATTTAATTGTATGTGATAGTTAATAATATTGAGTGGGATTAAGTTTAATAGTTAACATCATGTACTTCATTGTTAGAGGTCACAAGTTTATCTCTTAAATAGAGTAGAGTATCTACACTTTCTTAAACTTTTACAATCAAAGCATTTTTTAAATATAAGTCTCTTATAATATAAACAAGGAAATTGTATACATCGCTTTGGTTTCTATCTTAGTTGCAGCCTTAACATTATATTAATACTAAAAAATTATGAACGATTAATTTTTTTAAACTTATATGCATATGCATATTGATCATGATATGCATGATTTTTATCATGTTTCTCATGATATGCTTATTGTCTAGTTATGTGCAAATATAAGTAACTTTATGTTGTTAGTTGTTCTCCCTAAAATATTTGGACTACTTGTGACAAATGTTTCATATATATTGAAGAATAGGATATGCATATATGGTTGGAATGATTATTTTGACTTAATAAAAGTGTTTATTTTTATAAAGTGATATATATCATATTTAAGTGTGTTTGTTTCACATTGATAAATGCAAGTTATCATGTTTAGGTTTGAAAAACAAATATTTGCTTTTCAATATTATTGATAAAAATATTTTTCAAACATCTGATTGGACCCAAACTTGAAGGTCTTAGTGCAGTGTTGCACAACATAATGTCATGTGAAAACTACCTCATATTTTTTTTCCCATAAGTTCTTAATGGATAGGAACATGATGTAAATAAATATACTAGGAGTTGCTATTACCCACCATCATTTACATATTCTTCAACACTTTAACAAATAGTGGTAAACCTATAATTGTATAGACTTATTAGTGGTTACTACCGACAAAAATTTATGCAAGTCTTTGCCCAAATTAATTTTCCAACTTCATATATCAATTTGCAATTTTTGTGAAAACATAATTGCCACCAAGTGATAGGGACTAAATTGCCCTGTAACACTTGTTATACTTATCTTTCGGAAAAAATGTTGTTAAGAATTTAGAGTTAAAATATTGTTTTCTATAATTCTATACTTATTTTGGAATTATTGAAAAATGTATGTGTTATACTTACTTTTTGAAGAATATATTGTAAATAGTTTAGAGTTAAAATTAAATTTTACTCTAATTTTATATTAATTTTGGAGATATATCTTTTAATAATTGGAAAAATATATCTTCAATATTAAAAGATATATAGGTTAGATTGAATTTTAATATTTTATTATTATTATTTAATATTATAAAAAAAACTTATAAATTTTGTAACTAATTAAAAAATAATATACCTATTTTTTAAATAAAAAATACATTAAAATTAAAAGATAATATTTTATCTTAATCTGAGATGTAAATATTATGCATTTCTTATAATGCCCACTTCGTGATTCTATTATGTTATGAACTTGACATTAACGAGATAGGTGAAGCTTTAAAAGTGATAAAGGTTGGGGGAGGATTTATGATTTGGCTATATAAGTCATAAATGGGGAAGATATTTTGATGATTAGCTAGGGATAAATGGAGGTGGCGAGGGGTAGGTGCTCTTTACTTTTGGGGATTTGGGATTATTTGGTGGTTTGGGTTTTGGGATTCTTTGGTGGTTTGGATGCACATTATTAGTTATGGTTTTGTGTTTGGTATCAAAGATTAAGAAATTTATAGATGTTTTAGTAAGAGTGATAAATTGTTGTTAGATAAATTTAATTGAGAAATTTTCAATCCTTTTTTCTAGTTAAAATATTTCAAATAATATCACTATTTTAGAAATTATACATTTAAGTTATATTACACAATCTAAATGTTAAGAGATTTTTTAAGATGTTGAATTCATTTATGCATTCAAAAATATAATTTCAACATTGAAAATTCACATGGTGTATATAAAGATAAAATAAGTATCCATATTAACTATAGATGTATCCAACATTAATATCAAATCTCTCTAAATGCAAACATGTTCTCAAGTTTCGCACTATAAATATAGTCTACTCAAAAAAATTAATTACTCTACCTCTTAAATCCATGATTAAAATATATCTATACTAGTTATTCCTAAACCTCATTAACATATATATATATATAAGTTATTTATGAACTTCATTAGAACAATTAAGAAATTTGAAATTTTACTTTATAAATGTGCATTAGAACAATAAAGAATTTGTAAATTAGCATATCTAATATAAATTGGCATATCCAAAGTCACTTAATATACTTAATATGTCGGATAAGACAAGTCTTATTAGTCCCCGCCCTCCGGGCTGGCAGGGACTGTAGTAATCGATTTGGTTCGATGGCATTAGTTTTGCATGGCAGCCAATAAACTTATTTTGCATTAACCCAAAGTATTTTGGCATGACACAATCACCAATACATTTTTTAATATTTTAATTACAGTTTCACGTGCTTTGAACCAATGAAATAAGTCTTCGTCTTATTTGGCCTCAGATCGAGGTATACAATCTGAAAACTTAGGAAAGGAGTTTCGGACAATTGCAATGGATTAAAGCACTGTCGCCTGCATGAAGTAATGCTATCCCAAAGATAGCATTAGTTCCCCAACATTTAATGTTAAAGAAATGTTATGAGGAAATGATATGGCGTAGGTTAGGTTCTAAGTGACTCACTCTTGCAATCTGTCTGCCGTGTGTCTACTCTGCATGGCTACTCTGCATGTTTCTCTACAACAAGTCCACCTGGTCATTCAGGCTGCAAAAGCAAAGAGGGCTTATGCCGAATATCTTGAACTCACCCCAAACTTTCATACATACTGCTGTTATCTGTATCTTCGCAAGCAGAAGACCTTCCTCCATACGAGAAGAGGGATACGATCATGAAAGACTCCGGGTCGACTCCGGGTCTTGAGCTCGTCTACGATGGTCCCAGATATGGAGTCGACTATCGAACTGGATGAAGCACCGTTCTGTGAGCGGCATCCTTTCCTCGGCCACCAAATACTGCCAACACCAAAATAACAAAAGGTAATTAATTTTAACGACTCAGAAAAAATCTGCAACTTTGTTATATGCAATCAAAGCACAATTCATGAATCAGGGGGCAGTTAGGTGTGAGAATGTCGTTGGGCATATTTGTGGGCAAGATTGCCATATTCTACCTAAGTCAAGCCTCCCGTGGGATTCATTGATTCCTCTGGCTTTATCAATATTAGTGGATTGACAGGAAGGTCGGTCAAGTGAGGTATACTCACAATACTGACATTCAATTCAGAGAGATTGACGATATTTCCTCACCCTTCAATCCTGGATACCCACAATACTGGCATTCAATTCAGGTACATTTTCCTCCTGAACATTTTTTTTTTTTTTTGAAGTATACATGGTTTTATTGGAGCACAGGACAAAGAAAAATACGACTGCCATTTTATTATGCGATATATGTGCATATGGCCAGTCTACTACTTTACATATCTACATAAACTCCAAAATGTTTCTGAACTTGAGGGATTGTAAATTCTAGGAATATCTTTGATAAGATCAGTAAAAAAAAGACAAACACTTGACTCTCTCCTGATTATTTTGGGATATTCCAAAAATTTACCATCCAAATAAAAATACCGCTCTAATGTGCATTCTCTGAACGCAAGGCTGCAAGCTCTCTGTCTCCAGAAGACATGAGTGTTTGGCTTTCAGGTTGAAGCTTAAACAGAGGCATAAATGCTAGGTGGGACGACTGATCAGAGGGAACGGTTCCACTGTCTTCCTTCTTGTAAACATAAAATTTTGCAATGACCAAGAAGAAGATCATGTTGAGGAAAAAGAGGATGGAAATGAAAGCATAGTAGTAATCAAGATGGGAGTCATTCAGATTGTTAAGAATCCAGCTTTTCTATTTTATCATATTATTTTCTATTTTCTGAATAATTTGAAAATTTCGCTTGAATTTATCATATTATTTTGTCTTTTCTAAACAATTTGAATTTATCGTATTATTTTCTCTTTTCTGAACAATTAAACGGTGGCATAAAAAAGAAAAAAAATGGAACTGATAACCAACCTGATCAATTGCAGAGGGCTTTTTCCTATGGTGAAAGGTAGAAACTCCTCTCCACCCAGCGAGAACGGTGATTCTAATGCCCGTTTGCTTTTCCTGGATTTGAATTTTTGAAACCAGCATTTCACGTTTTTCTGTTCAACTCTTCCGTAGTTCTTCAGAAGGGAAGTTATTCTCCCTATCTCGTCCAGTGGCGGCGACTGCATGCCATTTCTGTAAATATTTTTCAGTTTTTCCTTTTGTTGCGATGTTCGTTTCCATCTTATACTAATGCTTTCACTGCTGCTGTTCTCTGCAGTGACACGTTGAAAAAACAAGGAAGGGATCCTGCAACATCCTGGCACGCTCATGGGACAGATATAGAAGCATCTTGAGTAACTGGAACCCTATTCAAATCACGAAAGCTATCGGTGGCACCCACTCTTCTGTTACATAGAATCAGAGCCATGAAATGAAATGGGGCACTCGCGTACTATGCGAAGTCAATAAACTCATTGTCTGATGATTCTATCAGCTCTTTCTGGTGCTGGCTATACCACTCAATAGACTTGTCTATAGATAGAAATTTCTTAAATTTGAATGCAGCAGCACTGGCTACTCACATTCTGAGAGAATCCTCCCTTTCTAAAGCAATGGCTACTCGCATTCTGAGAGAACCCTTTCCTTATGATGCAATAAAGTCCAGATGCATTGAATTTAGCTTACCTGCGTTCGTAATCAGAAAGACATTACATTGAAGTTAGAGGGCAGATCACTAGGAAAAAATATGTAATTTATGTGTTATATATTATTTAACAATTAAATAATTGACTCAACAACATGTCTTATCGTCTGCATCTCCTAATAGCTGACAAATCTCAGCTCAGAAGCATATACCATTTGGTATGCATGCAGGTTGTTGTTCAGCGTGAGAGATACGTGGCTGTGTTTTTGTGACGTGGCGTCTTTGGCTTTGCATGCTTCCTTTTGGGCTATAGTGCTTGGCCTTTTCCATTCTTGAGTGAAGCGCGAGAATAGTAAGCCTACCTGGCACGGCAAGATGATTTGGAAGCATAAAGATGGTGATGTTGAGTCAGCGAACCGATTGTCTTTTTTTGGTCAAAAATAATTGTTGAAACAACGTTGCATAGAATTCAGATTCATTGGTGCACGCGAACTTGGGCTTTCTCCAAAACATTCTTCAGATTTGGCGAGTGCCTTTAAACATGCGGTTTCATTATTAAATAAAATAGGGAATCAATGGATACAACGCGGAGCGGTCTACGGTAGCAACTGTTTGAACGTGGAAATTACTCATTAAAATTTAAATCAATACAAAATCAAATACTATCTTGTGCATTAATAAATAAATAACTACATATATTGTTGGCCACAAGAACCTAATGCCCACTAAATTAAATGGTCGTCATTTACTTTTTATCTCTCGAAACTCAAAAATTATGGAATTTGACAGGCATATGAAGCTCCAAATTTGAAAGCCATGTTGTTCTCGCAGGACATATACTGGCAATTACAGTCGAAAAGTCATGGCACATAGTCATGGCACATTTTTATTGTCAAATACAGTCGAAACATTTACGCTGCCCCTTCCCTTAAGTAAAGGATTTTTTTAAAAAGGGAAAAATATCATTGAAACAAACAGGTGACCCTTGTTCTTCAATTCCAAAGTTGACTGCAACCATTCATTCAATTCGGAAGACCTCACATCATTAACATGATAAAGATTGAAGTAGGTAGCGTGTTGTGGTCTAATGGGAGATGACCGAGATAATGTAGTGGCTTTCTTCTGGTAGAATTTGTGGCTTGCTTCTACTTCCATGGCTCATACTTCAGCTTACTAAACTATCACTTAGGAAGGTTTAGAATCGACTACTTAAACTTCAAACTTAGGAATGGGACTCTGCTAGGATCTGCAGCGCTTCAGTAGGCCCTAGGCACTGACTTAAGGTTAAAGTTTTCACCGATGCTTAATACTAACTATCTAGTCTACATTGACAGGATCTCCTTTTCTTTGAAAGCGCAGACACGCTTGACTCACTCGACAGTGGAAGTCCTAGCTGCAACAGCTAGGCAGGGACTAGCTGCCATGCAGCCTGTCTTGTTTACGATACTATCAGTATCGAGCCATAATTGTACGAAGCAATATATGTCTCCCATTAAATCGAAACAAATACATTATCAGACTATGAACATATAATGCCCACACATTTATACTTCGATAACATAGTAAATAAAGCTCCTCAGATAAAATCTTAGCATCACGTAGTTGATCAGAGAACGTCATGTCGATCACGGAAACAAACGTTATTGTCTCTCTACTGTTGTCTTCTTCCACTCTTGTCTCGTTCTTGGAGTCGGTAGATGTCAGTCGACACGGAGATTATTGTCTGTAGACTTTCCAGTGTCGTGTGGTCGTGTGTGCCGGTAGCATGCTCCTTAAAGTTGTCAAATTGAAAGCTACCTCATCAATCGTCAAAACCATAATAATTGGACCATTTTCAGAAAAACACATATATATCTCGTAAGCTTTCCTGCTTTTCCTTGTCGTTGGTACACTATTACTTCTCTCGTCAGTACGTTTCCTCCCTTAACTATGCATTCTCCCAAGTTTCTTTTAATAACTTTAAAAATTATTAGGAAAGATACGTGGGTTGTTTCTATTTTACTATATAGAAATATTTCTAATTACAAAATTAGATTAATAATTTTAATGTGGTAATAGAAAAATATTAATGTAAGTAATATAGGCTGAAATTTTTATTTGTATTTATCAAATGCTCCAAAAAATGCAAAGAGAAGCCATTTGTAGATATGTATGCCATATGCCATATGTATTGGCAAATTTAAATTCTATATACATATTGTAAAAGATGATATTTTAGTTTTATGGATTAGCTGAAACTAAAAACACTAATTTAATATATTTCTAATAAAACACTAAAAATAGAAAATAATTGTGATTGGAAACCACTATTTAAATTCAATTAAAATAATGATTAGATTAATTTGATATATATTTCTAATAAAACACTAAAAATAGGGAATAAGTGTGATTCAAAACCACTATTTTTTCTTTTGCTAAACATGGTTAATCTATTAAAAAAGAAAAAAGCTATTTACAGAGATGGTACTGGTTGTAAGAGAGGACAGCCATTCTCAGCTCGCTGAGGAACTAGTTCTGAGACTGCCCCAACAGAGGGGAAACCAGTCTGAATGAGTCAAAAATACAAAAAGAAATGGGATATCACTGCACATTATCCTCAGCTTTCTGAACATAACTAACAAGACAACAAAAACCAGCATTTCATCCAACTAGATGTGCCTACATGGACAGAAACAGAAGTGGAACCTGACTCTAAAAGAACTACCACCTGGCATTGGGAATAATGAGCTCCGTGGCCGGTTCCTCCACTATCAAGCAGCACTAATTTTCACGGTTGTCCGTCTGATTTTGCTCGCCATCACCTTCCTCCCTCCGCGCATCCTCCTCATTCAACGTATTCATCTCCTTGTCTGGTGAGGCATGCTGAGGCTCTGAATTCTCACTCCTATTCCACATTGCCCCCTTCCCTTTCTGCTTGGGCTGCCCTTCATGCTCAGTTTCCATGTCTGTGCTCATATTCTGATGGGCTCTTTGTTGACTGGGTTCCGCCCGAAATGTAGTACTTCCAGAGCAGAGCCCCTGGGTGTTCTAAGCCGCCTCCTCAGTGAATGAGATGGAAATGGTGGCCATAATGACAGGCTGGTTAAGCGTGCTTCAAAAGTGGAAGAGCGTGGTGTGGGGGGAGGGATTTCTGGGCAGAGGGAAGGGAGCAGAGCGAAGACCCGCGCGACCCCGTTCGCTCCTCATATTGGGGTAATGAGGATTGTTAGCTGAGGAGGAGGGAGAGTTCGAGGAGCTTCGCCTCCTGGCCTGCTGTTGAGAGCTACCCCCTCTCGAGCCTCCCCTTCTACTGATAAGCCTCTGCCGCACCATGACGGAGAGGTGACTAGAGTGAGCACACAAAAGCAAACAGAACAGAGATTGAGCAGGCAGAGGGCACGTCTCAGCAGCCCAGCGGAGCCCGACCACCTCCCATAACCCACCTCATCCTGACCAACGATGCTTATGGAGCCTCCTGTCGATTCCATACCTATTCCGGAATTTAACATTATCTACCTCGTCTCGGCTTTCCTCCGCCATAACTGTTGCATTCAATGTCATCGAAGGCCGACTAGCCCTGAAGCATGTGGAGGCGACTGTCCTTTCCCCTACATGCCTGTACATTCCTGCTTCCCGTTGCGCAAAGCCATGTGATGGCTCCTCCCGCTGTAATGAGCCCATCATATCACTAGCCAAGTGGTGTGGAGCTGGCAGGTGTCGTTCGACACTGCTCCACCCCTGTCCCATCCTCCTATATACTCGGTGAATCACCCGCATCCAGAGAATTTGCTTCCTTTTGGAGTAGAGTGTTGCATTCCTATTTTTGTTCATGATTCTGCATTATATCAAGGTTCCTTGCTAGGAGAGGGTGCCTGTATTCAACTCCCAGATTCGCAAGGAGGTCTGCAACCTTGTTGATTTCCCTCCTGACATGGTTGAAGATGATAGCCCTGTTGGTGTTGAGAGTGTTTTCTATGGCTTCCAGTCTTACCTCAAGTCTCTAGCTAGTGGAGATCTTATTTGCATGAGCTCCATTGAGCAATTGTGTGGCCATGTTGATGAGGAGTTGAGAGTCTCCTTCAATCTCCAAAGGCTGGAAGTCATGGTTTTGAGCTAAGAGAATTCCTTGCCAGAGACCCTCTAGCTCAGCTGAGTTATTTGTGTCCCATCCGATATTGTCGAAGTAGATTAAGAGAGGAGAGCCCTTATAATCCCTGAAAATGCCACCGAATCCTGCTTTCCCTCGGTTCCCTTTAGAAGCTCCATCGAAGTTGAGTTTGTATCTGTGTATTGGGGGCCACAGCGATTGATGCGTGCGGTCATTTGTTATTCCTTTAGGATTGCCTTTTGTGCTTCCTTGCTGAAGTTGGAGGTTCCAGTTGTCCCATATTGTTTTTTCATTAGCCTGCGTGGGAAAGTCATCCGGAAGCCACGTTTTAAGTGCTAAAGTTTCTTTCAGGTTCTTGACGAGCTTGTCCCAAATGATTTCTGATGGCGTGCTTTGGTCCTTAAAAATGCACTTGTTCCTTTCTTTCCATACCGTCCAAGTGAGGAGGCCCGGTATGATTCTCCAGAGATGATTTAGGATAGCGCTTTTATAGGCACTTTGGTGCCAGAGGCGAATGGAGTTGATAATGTCCTCAGATGGTCGGCAGTTTCTTTGACATTTGAAACTAGTTTTCTCCTATAGCTGGTTGGCTAGAGAGCAGGAATCTAGGAGATGTTGTATCATTTCCTCTTGAGAGTGACAGTTGGGGCACATGGAGGGCCCCTATATTTTCCTTTCCCTTAAATTGTCCCAGGTTAAAAATTTTCGATGCCCGGTGAGCCACAAGAAGGTAGAGACTTTAGGCCAGATGCCAGGAGTCCAGATCCTTCCCCAGATGGGATCCTAAGGCGTATCATTGTGGCACTTGATTTTGTAGGCTTCTTTCGTGGTGAAGGATCCCCGCGGGGTGTAGCCCCATCTCAGTAAGTCCTTACCTTCATTGTTTCTGATTTTTCGTTTTTGGAGTTCTCTTTCCAGGTTTTCTCTTATCTGGGTGTCGATGTTTCTTATCAGTTCATCAGAGCGCTTCCATTGTCTGTATCCTTGGTTGATCTCCTGTGACCATTACTGTTGGACCGTCTCCTTTTGTTGTTCCTCCCAATCATTGCTGGGATGGATATTAAGAAAGCTGTCAAGTTTGGGAAGTTGATTCCAACTGTCTATCCAGAAACGTGCTATATTACCACCTCTAATTTCCCAAAAACTGTGATGTTGGATAAGGGAAAAGTGTTAACTGGCCGCATTCCACATCAACGATCCTTTCTCAACAGGGGTAAATCTGATTAGCTCCTCCATTGGTCTGTGGTTAGCATATTTGGCTCTCCAGATGACCCCGCAGGGCTTGGTTGGTGCTATGAGCCATTGCCACCAGATTCTCATGCCCATGATTTCATTGCTGTGACTTGGGTCTCTTAGGCCTAGCCCGCCTTTTTCCTTAGGTTTGCATGTAGTATTCCAATTAACAAGGGCCCATTTACGATTAGTTCCATGAGTTCCCCACAAGAAGTTGTGCTGAATATCTCTGATCCTTTTGAGAGCCCATTTAGGCGCTGCAAGGATTGAGAAGAGATAGAGGGGCATTGCCTGAAGCACTGCTTTGATGAGAACTACCCTACTGGCTATGTTCAGAGTTCTAAAAGTCCATGAGGAGAGGCAGGATTCCAGCTTCTCAAGGAGTCTGCGCCAAGAGGCATTCTTAATGGCAGAATCGATGAGAGGGGCGCCAAGGTAATTGGAGGGAAGTGTGGCTATGGGGAAGCCCAGAATGCGGGCAATGGCACGTTGAATGATAGGAGGCGTATGGAAGAAAAAGATTTGAGATTTGGCTTTGTTGATACTGGTACCCGAGGCATCAGTGAAATCCTTCAGGAGGGCTTTAAAGATGGTAGCTTCTTGAGCTGATGGGTATCCAAAGAGCATATTGTCATCCACGAATTGCTGATGGGTGGTAGCAGGGGTATTATGAATTGAGATTCCTTTCAAAAGCTGGGAATGAAGGGCATGCTTGATGAGTCTCCCCAGCCCTTCTGCCATCAAAACAAAAAGGAAGGGAGATAGAGGGTCCCCTTGCCTGATTCCTCTAGAGGGGCTGAAAGGTCGAGAGGGGATGCCATTGATGAGGATGGAGAAGAAAGTGGAGGAGATTAAACTGTGAACCCAGCGCACCCACATAGGTGAGAAAACAAAGGCATTTAACATGTTTTGAATATAAATCCAGCTTAATTTGTCAAAAGCTTTGGATAGATCAATCTTGAGAATCATACCTGCCTGATTGGAAATCTTAAGGGAATGTATGATTTCATGAGTGAGGATGATGCCATCCATTATTTGTCTACCCTCAACATACCCATATTGTTCCGGCGATATGAGCAGGGGTAGCAGTGGCTTCAACCTATTTGCAATGACTTTAGAGATGACTTTGTAGATGACATTGCAAAGTGCAATTGGGCGAAATTTATCCGGAGTGGTAGCGCCATCTTCTTTGGGGATGAGAGCAATAAAAATTGAGTTGAGCACCAGTAGCAGCCAGTGAATAGATCGAGATTCCTCAACTACTTTCCATACTTCTTCTCTAATGAGCTCCCAGAATGAGTGGGAAAAGATGGTGGAGAAGCCGTCTGGCCCTGGTGCTTTGCCTTCCTTGAGTTATTTCATGGCTAGGTCCACCTCCTCTGGAAAAACAAGTCGGAGAAGGAGTTGATTGTGGTCTTCTATGATGACTTTTGGCACATGTTTTGTAATCTTTTCTATAGCCTTTCTTCTACCAGTTTTAGGTTCTTCTAGAACATCCTGAAAGTAGTTGATTAATTCTTGTTCGATCTCGGTATGGTCCTCCACTCTTTCCCCTCCTTGCTTTTGTATAAAGGAGATAGTATTGTGCATTCTTCTTGTATAGTAGTTCTGTGGAAGAATTTGGTGTTTCTCTCGCCTTCTTTCAGCCATCTGATTCTGGATTTTTGCTTCCATAGGATCTCTTCCTGCTTGTTTCTCTCCTCCAATTGATTTTGTATGTGCTTCTCCCTTTCTATAGTTCCTTCCCTATACCCCTTTGTTGTTATATGTTGTTGGAGATCCCTCATTTCCATGTTGAGGTTTTGTTGGGCTTGAAAGATATTTCCAAAAGTTTCCTTATTCCAAATTTTGATTTGGACTTTTAGATGTTTGAGTTTCTGCTGGAATTGGAACATTCTTGATCCTGCTGGGGCCATGAAATTGTTCCAAGAATGATTGATGAAGTCTTTGAAAGCAGGATGGGATAGCCAGCATGCCTCAAATATGAACGCATGTCTGGTAGAGTTACCTGGTCGGTGCCATTGGAGTGTTATGGGCTAGTGATCAGAGCCGGAGTGTGGGAGGATGAATGCTGAGAGGTCACCTCCTAGATGAATTGCGTTGTTCGAAATGAGGAATCTGTCGAGCTTCAATGCTATTTGATACCTCCCAGTCCTGCGATTTCTCCAGGTGTGAATGCCATTGGGAGTTTGCATGTCGATGAGCATGTTGTTGTGGATAAAATCTTTGAAGTGGTCCATTTCCTGATCCATCTTGGCCCGACCTCCTCTCTTTTCCTCTAACTTGGTGATCATATTGAAATCTCCGCCTATGAGCCAGAGAGAATGCTCTCTGTTGGAGTTGAGATTTGCAATGGTGTCTAAAAGTGCAATTTTATTGGGAGCATCCTGCGGGAAGTAGACACTGGTTAGGTGACCATGAATGTTGGTGCCAATTATATGAAATGTTGCCTGGATGAGGTTGTGGGATGCATGGAAATTTGACAACAATATTTTTTGTGTATTCCATGCGATCGCTAAACCTCCAGAAGCTCCTGATGCATCCACTGCCACTGTGTTACATCCTGGCCAAGCTTTTGAGAGGATACTTCCCAGGGTGTTACTGTTGCATTTATTTTCCTGCAAGAAAAATATCTAGGGTTGTTCTTGCCTTATCATATTTTTTATCATTCTAAGTTTCCCAGGGCTATTGAGCCCTCTTACATTCCATGAGGTGAGCTTCATAGTTTGCTGTGTGGAGTGGGCCTGTAGTACTTTCTCAATTTAGCATATCGGCCTGAGTCGACCAAGATTTTACCTACTGCTATGGTTCTCTGAAGATCTGTTTTTCTCCCTCTCTTTTTGGAATCCTTTGAAAGGAAGTTGCCATCCCATTGGCTGCCTGGTTGTATGCCCAATTGTTGTTGCTGATATGCTCTGGATAGCATTGTTTCTAGAGTACTGAGCTGGTGCTCTTGAATTTTGTCATACTCCTTTTTTCTACATGCTTGCTCCAATCCAAAGATATCTAGCCCTTTTAGATCTATGCTCTCTGGTTCTTCCTCCATATGTTGCACTTGATTGTTGTCCTCTAAGATAAGCGCTAGCTGCCAGACCTGATGTTGCAGGTCATACATCTCCATGGCTTTGGAGGTTCTTTCGGGGTGTTCCAGGTTTTCTATGGGAGTTCCATCTGATTTAGAAGTGGTTCCCTCCACTTCCATATCCTTTGCATTCCCGTCTAATCCTTTTTGGCTCTTTTTGTGGGTTGCGGCATCATCCCTGGGGAGACGAGGTGCAGGAGAGGACTTCGGAGGGGGAATGATTGGATTGGAGGCGAGAGGCATGGAGCTATGCTGCAAGCTGGAAGGATGCTCTTCTGTGGCTTTTGCAAGAATTTCAAAGCTATTACTTGTGGAAGGGATAGAAGCCATCTCTTGCTGGGGTTTTTTCCCGGATGAGAATTTTCTATGCGCTCGCTTACGGCTTGGGACTTTGGTGAAACCTTCTTGGGCATGCAGATTGGAGGGATCGGGGTCAGAGGCTTTGGTATTTAGTGAGAAGTCCATGAAGAGATGCCCGTGAGCATGACATTTGCAACAACGAAAAGGTACATGTTCATAATCCAAGGGTTGAATCCATTCATAATCATCATGAGAGAGACATACCGAATCCAGAAGGGCATTATCCAGGTGCATGAAGACACAGATGCGGGCGTAGGAAGTGTATCTTCGAAGCTTCGTTTCTTTAGCTGCTTTGATGTAGTTCCCCAGTCCATTTCCAATTTTTTTTAGCAGCCCTTCATTCCAGTATTCCTCTGGAAGTGAGTACATTCTGATCCACACTGGAGCCCAGGAGAGATCTTCTTTGTCTAGGTTAAATCTTGCTACCCAGTCCCTTAGATACAATCCTGCTGAGTTAAAAAAGTATGGTCCTTCATCCATGATTCTGAACTTGTCTTCTAGGCACAAGAACATCACAATAAAGATTCCCTTCGGCCCTAGCTGCAGTGTTATGTGGCCCTTGGGCTTCCATTTGGCAGCGATCCAACCATATAAAGCTTTTTCTGTTGGCCAGAAGCCTATAAATTTTCCTATGAGCGCATGATCTTTCATGTATTGGATTCTTTCATTAATCTCCTGACCGGGCAGTTCTATCTTGGGTCTTTCTGTTGCTATTGGCTTGCATGTGCTTGAGGTAACCGTGATATTTTCCCCTCTCTTATCTTTCCCTCATGGTGTTTCATTGTGTTTGTCTCCCTGACTGTTAAGTACGTTGGGCGTATGTTGCTGTGTCTTCTCATTGTTTTCCCCGTCTGCGTGGATCGAGCCAAACAATATTGACCCAGTTCTCCCCAGCAGCGAGGTATTGGTCACGGGGGAGGGCTTGGCAACCCCCCCCCCCCGCGCAAGGGTTCCATACGTTTTGTAGATATTCCTGCGTCTCTCTGTTAGGATCAGGAGATCAGGCTCTCTGAGGGTGCTCAATCGTTCTTGTCTGCACCATTTCACAAAATCACCATCGCCAACCCTAGTTGCAGAGCTCCTCCATTTAAGCATTTACATTCTTCTAACATACGTATTCCAATTCAAAACCAATATTTAAATTCAATTAAAATAATGATTAGATTACATAATTGAAGATGTATATGTTGAATGTGTTTACTGAAGTGGAGATGAGAATACACATGCACTATGGTTTATGCCTCAACATGTTAGCACAAGGCATGTTGACATGGAATATGCATATAAAATTTATTAATTTTCACTGGAGATTGGGAATGGAGATACTTTGTATTAATCTCCTCGGTGAGATTTGTTACTATGATCATTTCATCAGCTTTAACATGAAATTGAGTACCCTTTTTAAATGTAAATGGAGCCATAGTATCACTTCCTGTATTTGTTTTAACATGAAATTGAGTAGCCTTTTTAGATGAAAATGGAGCCATATTTGTTTTAACATGAAATTGAGTATCCTTTTTAGATGTAGATGGAGCCATAGTATCAGTTCCTGTATTTGTATTTGTTTGACCCTCTGTACCACACTGAATAGCAACATCAAAATTAAGTTCGCTCTGTCATGAATTAAATGTAAAATTGTATGTTGAGTTATATAAGAATGTAAAAGTCATTGTAATAATTTGGACTGGGTAGAAGAGTAAGACTCTGTAGAGAGGTTAGAGAGTAAGAAGTAAGAAAAGAGCACTAGTCTCTGTGGAGAAAATGGTGGAGCAATTTTTGGTGGGCACATGAAAACAACAATTTTTACTATGTGTTACTCCGTGTAAGTTTAAATCTCCGTAAAATTTTCTTTTACTTTGTAAATGAGCTGCAGTCTCATGTAGATGTATTTTTCATGTTCAAGAAATGAATATTAAGTTTTAGCGTGTTGCTCCAAACCTATCGTGTTATATTTCCTGTGAGTATTCATTAAGTCTCTGGAATAGTTCCACGGTGCGTGAAATTCAAGACTGTGAAATAGCCTCACATTGTGCTCCACGAAATCGGCGTCGCGGTGCATGAAACTAGTCTTGTAAAAGTAGCTTCATGAACGCTATAACTCTCTGCCTCTCCCCTTACCCCTTAGCGAAAACGAAAATAAAATTCCCAAAATTATTTCCAGCATGGTATCAGAGCAGGTTAAACTCTGTTAGTGTAAAAACAAGTGATTTTACTAACAATGAAAATTGTTTTGAGCGCGAATTGTGTTTAGCATATTTACCAACAGGTTGAAAGTTTGTTTTTACACTCAAAAATGGAAACATCAAGCACAAGCTTGACTAATCCTCAAATACCTCAATTTAATGGAAAAAATTATGATTATTAGGCTATTACAATGAAGGCCCTATTTTCTTCTCAAGATATTTGGGATTTGGTGGAGAATGGTTTTCAAGAACCAACAGATGCAATAGCATACATTGCCTTATCTCAACAAGAAATAGATGTGTTAAGGGACAATAGGAAGAAGGATTCAAAACCCTTTTTTTATATCATTCAAGCAATTCATGAAATTATTTTCCCAAGGGTTGCAACAGCAACGAAGTCCAAGCAAGCATGGGACATCTTCTAGACAACTTACCAAGGCATGGAAAAAGTCAAAAGAGCAAAGCTGCAAATGTTGAGGAAATATTTCGAAAAACTTTGTATGAAAGGGTCTGATAATATAGACTCATTGTTTACACATGTAAGTGGGTTGGTTACTCAAACCAGGTCTCATGGTGAGACACTTGAGCAAAGAAGAATAGTTGAGAAAATTTTGAGAAGTCTGCCAACAAGGTTTGAGGCCATTGTTGTGGCCATATAAGAGACAAAGGATCTCCCAAAGTTCACATTGGATGAGCTTAATGCATCACTAATTTCTCATGAACATGGACTGAATAAAGAAGAAAGCTCCTCATTGGAGCATGCCTTCAAGACACAAGTATCATTTGGTCAAGGTCGAGGCAGAAGAAGATCATATGCTAGAGGAAGAGGAAGAAGCCCACACAAAGGTGGAAGAAGCAACCATTCAAGCTCAAATGGAAGAGGCAATAATCAAAATCCAAGTCAAGGCCCAAGCCAAAATCAAGAACAAGGTTAGAGGTATGATAAATCTCAAGTTCAATGTCATTACTGTAAGAATTATGGTCATTATGCAAATGAATGTAGAAAGAAGCAATATGATATTAGTAACAAACCAAGTGTAAATTTCACAAGATAAAATCAAAACCATGATAGCATGTTTCTAGCTTGTAATTTAGCACAAGAAAAACAGAGTGATATATGGTATCTAGATTCAAGGTGTAACAACCACATGTTAGGAAACATAGAAATGTTTTATGATCTAGATGAAAGTGTGAAATCTGAAGTGACATTAGGGACTGACAGCAAAGTCTTTGTCATGGGAAAAGGAAGAGTTAATATCCTAACAAGGAAGGGGGAGAAGTTATACATCTCTGATGTTTACTTTGTCCCAGATCTGAAACATAATCTCATGAGCGTTGGACATCTCACGCAGAAAGGCTACAATGTCTTCTTCAAAAATGATGTGTGTACAATTTTGGATAGACCTCCAAGCAGATAGTTGATTGCAAAGGTTCAGATGACAGACAATAGAATGTTTCCCCTGAAAATAATATCAGATTTGCAGAAAGAAGGTGCACAAGCACAACAATCTATGAACTCTCAAGAAAAGGAAAGAAAAGGGGCAGCTATCACACAAGTAAACTTTCAAGTAGAGGTAAAAGATGAAAACTAGTTATGGCACTTGAGATTTGGACATCTCAACTTTAGAGGTTTGAATTTGCTACATAGGAAAGGCATGGTGAAGGGTTTACCACTCATAGAAAAACCAGACAGCATATGTGAAGGATGTATCTTAGGCAAGCAACATAGAGATACATTTCCAGTAGGAAAGTTAGTGAGGGCAAAGGCACCTTTGGAGATTGTCCACTCAGACCTATGTGGACCAATGCAGACGCCATCAATTGGTGGTAGCCACTATGTTTTGACATTCATAGATGACTACACAAGGAAGACATGGGTCTTTCTCCTAAAACAGAAAATCGAAGTGTTTGAGCACTTTCGAGAATACAAGGCTCTTGTTCAAAACCAAAGCGGACATTTCATCAAAGTCCTTAGGACAGACAGAGGTGGAGAATACATCTCAAACAACTTCCTTCAATTTTGCAAGGAGCATGGAATTCACAAGCAGTTTACAACAAGATATACACCGCAGCAAAATGGTGTGGCAGAAAGGAAGAATAGGACCATTATGGAGATGGCAAGGAGTATGTTAAAGGAAAATAATTTGCCAAATGACTATTGGGATGAAGTTGTCACATGTGTAGCATATATCTTGAATAGATGTCCAACCAAAAGCATCTAGAACATTGTTCCTGAAGAGGCATGGAGTGGAATAAAACAAATTGTCCCTCACATGAGAGTTTTTGGATGTGTAGCTTATGCACATGTCTCGGATGAGTTGAGAAAGAAGTTGGGCAACAAGGGGGAGAAATGCATATTTATTGGATACAACGATGAATCCAAGGCATACAAACTCTACAATCCATTAACCAAGAAAGTCATAATCAATAGAGATGTGCAGTTCATAGAAGAGGAAGCATGGGATGGAAGTTTAGAAAAGAAAATCAATGTGAAAGCTTGCATACCACATGAGGACAGAGAGGAATTAACAACCGCAAGTAATTCCTCAATAGTGACCCCCTCTACTCTTAGTCAAGTGTAGCAAAGCAGATAGCAAGCAATGCCATCAACAAATAATAGGACAGTTTCTCGCAGCCAAGCAAGTGCTTCTCTAAGCACACTGCGAAGCTCGACACCAAGTGAGATATCAAGTCCATCTTCAGTAAGCATAAGAAGGCCAAAATTCATAAATTTAAGTGAAATTTATGAGCAAGATGAAGTTGATAGTGGCGTATGTATGAATTCCTTATTTGCATTATTTTGCTATGTAGATGACCCAATCCACTTTGAAGATGCAGCCAAAGAAGAAAAATGGGTTGCGACAATAGAAGAAGAAATAGAAGACATAGAAAGAAATGACACATGGGAGTTAGTGAACCTTCCAAAATGAGAACATGTCATTGGAGTGAAGTGGGTCTATAAGACCAAAAGCAACATTGAGGGAAAGATTGAAAGGCACAAATCAAGGCTAGTTGTCAAAGGATACAAGCAGTAGCATGGAAGAGATTACGCGGAGACGTTCGCACCAGTCGCACGAATGCAGACAGTGTGCATAGTGGTGACAATTGTTGTGCAACATAAATGGATAGTGTATCAGATGGACGTAAAGTCGGAATTTTTGAATGGAGTGCTAAAAGAGGAAGTTTATATCGTGCAACCACCTAATTATGAGATTGAAGGACAAGAAGACAAAGTATATCGATTGAAGAAAGCTCTTTATGGATTGAATCAAGCACCGTGCGCATGGTACAACAGGATAGATGCTTACTTGTTGGACAATGGTTTCGACAAGTGTGACAGTGAGCTTACTCTCTACATCAAAGAGAGTGAAGGTAAGATTCTCATTATCGTCTTATATGTAGATGATTTGATTTCTATAGGCAATGATGATTTCCTCATCGCTGATTTTAAACAAGTAATGAAAAATGAGTTTGAAATGACTGACTTGGGATTGCTAAGATATTTTTTTGGCATAGAAGTGAAGCAAATAGAAAATGGCATTTTTATCCCTCAAGCAAAGTATGTGGCAGAAATTTTGAAGAGGTTTAAAATGCAGAACAACAATTGTGCACCAACTCCAACTATCATAGAGTTGAAGTTGAGCAAAGACGATTGCAGCAGCAATGCCAATCCAACATTATACAAAAGCATGATAGGTAGCCTGATGTATTTGACCACCACTAGGCTAGATATAATGTATGCAGTAAGTTTGTTGTCAAGGTTCATGGAGACACCCAAGGAGACACATTGGAAAGCAACGAAAAGGATTATGAGGTATGTCAATGGGACAAAATAGTATGGCATCTTGTACACAGCAACTAGTGACTTCAGGTTGGTTGGTTACACTGACAATGATTGGGCAGGTAGTGTCGATGACAGAAAGAGCACGTCAGGATTTGTTTTTCATTTGGGTTCCGGAGCCATTTCATGGGGCCTCCAAGAAGAAGCCAATAGTTTCATTGTCAACAGTAGAAGTTGAATATGTTGCACCAACAGCAACAGTGTGTCAGGAAGTTTGGATGAGAAGGATGTTGAGGGATCTTCGTCATGACCAAGAGGGCGCGACAACTATTTTCTGTGACAACACCTTAGCAATTGCATTGTCAAAGAATTATGTCTTCCACAAAGAGACAAAGCATATTGATGCTAAATATAATTTTATTAGAGAGTTGATTAACAATGATGAAATTGTTTTACAGCACTGCAAGTCATAGGAACAGTTTGCTGATATTTTCACAAAGCATTGGGAGGAGAAAATTTTGTTTATCTCAGAAACTGTTTGGGAATTGTCAATGGCGGTAGTTGTGATTAAGGGGGAGTGTTCGAAATAATAATCCCAACCACCACAATAAACAGCTGGACAACCGCCATACATGTCAGACACTTTTGTAGGTTGCATCTCTACTTGAAGACATTTTTGCAGGTTGCATCTCAACGTGAAGATAGAAGCACTGAAGCAAGAGGCAAACCATTCAGAAACTAAAAAAAGGCATTTAAAGAATTTATGTACTTAGGTAAACTAATATGGGCAAGCATTAATTCAACAACCTTGCCCACACTCAAGAAACACTTGCGCGACTCTGATCACACTCAACAGCAACATCAAAATTAAGTTCACTCTGTCATGAATTAAATGTAAAATCGTATGTTGAGTTATATATGAATGTAAAAGTCATTTTGTAATAAGTTAGACTCGGTAGAAGAGTAAGGCTCTGTAGAGAGGTTAGAGAATAAGAAGTAAGAAAAGAGTGCAAGTCTCTGTGGAGAAAATGGTGGAGCAATTTTTGGTGGGCGCATGAAAACAATAGTTTTTACTGTGTGTTACTCCATGTAAGTTTAAATCTCTGTAAAATTTTCTTTTACTTTGTAAATGAGCCACAGTATCATGTAGATGTATTTTTCATGTTCAAGAAATGAATATTAAGTTTTAGTGTGTTGCTCCAAACCTATCGTGTTATATTTCATATGAGTATTCATTAAGTCTCTGGAATAGTTCCGTGGCGTGCGAAATTCAAGACTGTGAAATAGCCTCGCATTGTGCGAAGGTAGCTCCGCGAAATTGGCTTCGCAGTGTGTGAACCTAATTTCGCAAAAGTACCTTCGCGAAAGTTATAACTCTCTGCCTCTCCCCTCCACGAAAACGAAAATCAAATTCGCAAAATTATTTCCACCAACTCTGACGAGAGAAATGAATCAAAATGTTCATTAAAGAGCTCAGAAACTATTTTGCATTCAGCTGCATTGAGCATTTCATCCAATTGGATTTGAGTGAGTGCGCTTAAGCCCTTGCCCTCTAATTCAATAAAAAATGAAGATACAGAAAACTCAATCTCTAACCACTTTTCAAATCGTTCGAACCCAATTGTAGTCATCGGGTTGGAAACCACTTCTTCACAAGCCATATCCATTTTTAATTGCAGCAGAGATGGAATACAAAAAAAATGTAGCGCGTTGAGGGATATGAATCTAATCTGACAGCCTTACAGACCTCCTCCTAGCAATCTAATTCTAAATATTAAGTGCACAGTTGTTACTCTGAGAATATTAGGATGGCTCTCGGATGCACTGCACAGAAATGCAAACCAAAACCAGATAGTGAGATACTGTACAATAAAATATTCAGTAACAATATTTGATAATGAAGATGCATACTATCTACAATTGCAGCTAAATGAATTCATGGTTTCCTAAAACAAAAAACTTTCGTCGATCAATTCGTAGCATAGAATGAAAACTTACGTTGGAGTAAGCAGCAGTTCGGAATTTCCGGATGCCATCGCGAGGTCAAGCGTCTTCAGTTTTTTATCCCAGGGGAGTTTCGTATTGTAAATAATTACTATTAAACTTCTTCCTCCCACCTTTTGCGTCCATCACAACATTCGCCCTTTTTTAATTAATTCAAAACAAGTAACATCAAGAGTAAGCCCAACTGGCAAAAAGTATGGCATCTAAATAACAATGTCAAAGTGAAAGAAAAGGCATGAGGTGGCCTAGCAACAAAAGTGTGACCTTAAAACAGAATAGATGTAAGCTGAGCATGCAAAGTTGTCCAAAACTTCGAATAAAAAGGGCTCTCTATCCGTTGAAAGTCAGAGAAACAATGAAGCCCGCAAGAAAACCAACCCCGTAAAAATAAGTTAAGGAAGATCCTATCCCTCACTTGAAATCACCACAGCGAAATGGAATATGGGCGTTCAAAGGTAAATTTTGCAATATATAGAGGTGGGGAACATCCATTTGGGATGACTAGAGAATCTATATTAAGATAGGTCTGCAGCTAATAGAGCCACATGACACCTTCACCATAACCGTTACCATTTATCACGGGTTTTGCACGTTGGAGCTTTTTCCAAATGGCGATGAGATTTGTTAGAAGTCCATAGACTCATACACGACTTAATATATTTAGTTAGGGAATAATGTAAATTAAAAAAGCTAAATATAGAAAAATTTTGCAGGTCCATTTCTTGTTTTGCAGGATCGCAGGCCAGATTTGCGGAGAACACTAGCCAGATGTGAAGCTGAGCATAAAAAATTATGTGCCAAGTGTTAAAATAATTATATGCCAGATGTCAAACTGATATCAAAAGTGTAGACGAACTGATTTGATTCAAGGCCTATCGGCCTAATAATAATAAAAAATTATTATTAAATTACTATATTATTATTAATATTATATGTTTAATATAATTTTTAATTAATAAAATATTAATAATTATTTTAAAATTATTATTATTAATTAATATATTTACTATAATCTATTAATATTATTATTAAATAATAAAAGTAATAATAATATTAATTAATTAATAATGCTTAAATATTAATAAAAATTAATGAAAATAATAATAGTATTTTATTTGTATTAAAAAAAAAAATAATAATTATTTAATTACTTTTTATTTTTTTCAATATAATTAATTAATTTAAAAGAATAATTTATTTTTTAACATTATTTATCGAAAAATAATAAATTTTTGTTTTTTTATAATTTATATTGATTTTTTTATAAAATAATAATAAATAATTTTTTTTAAAAAAGCAATAATATGTTTATAATACCTTACTAATCACTAATTATTAATTATTATTCATAATAAATAATTGATTAATTATTGTTGAAAAATAATAATAATTATTTAACTCATTCATTTTTTATTTAAAAATAGGTGATTAATTTATTATTATTATTATTATTATTATTTAGTTAAAAATAAATTAACCATGTTCGACTATGGTTCATCATGTCTAACTATGATTGATTTTCATATTGAGACAATCTTTGTCAGAATGTGATGTTCAACCATGGTTACAACCATGGTTGACCATGATTACCATTGTTGACCGAGGTTGACCGTGGTTGGCAATTGTTGACCATGGCTAATTTTCTTATCGAGACAATATTTGTCACAATGCGACATTGGACCATGGTTGACCATGATTATAAACCAAAAAGATTTATATTAAACCCTAGGATTAATATTTTAAACCCCATGAACAATTTTATACCTTTAGGAATGTCAACCCTTAGATTAATAAACCCAAGGGATCGATATTATCAACCCAAAACATTAATACTAAAATCCCAAGGGATTATAAACCTAATGTAATAATATTAAACTTAAGAGATTAATATTATAAACCCAAGGTATATAAATACTAAGATAAATATTATAAACTTTAAAATAAACATTGTTACCATGGTTGATTTTCATATTGAAACAATCATTGTCACAATACGACATTGGAACATGGTTTACCATTGTTGATTTTCATATTGAGCCAATCTTTGTCATAATGTGACAGTGGAACATGGTTGACCATAATTGATTATCATATGAAGACAATATTTCTCACAATGCGACGTTCGACCATAGTTGTCACAATGACACGTTGGACCATGAGACAATGTTTGTCACAATGTTACCATGGTTATTGACCACAGTTGACCATGATTGACCATGGTTGACTGTGTTTGATTTTCATATTTAGACAACATTTCTAACAATGTCATATTGGACCATGGTTGATCTTCATAGTGAGGCAATCTTTGTCATAATGTCATATTGGATGATGCTTGACCATAAGAGAACATGGTCGACCATGTTTGACCCAAAAATAAATATTATAAACCCTAAAATAAATACGAAATCCTAACATTAACATTATAAACCTGAGGATTGATATTATAAACCTAAGATGTTAATATTAAAAACCCAAGGGAATAAAATATGTCGATAAGTGTCAACGAATATGAATATGGATTTAACGTTCATATTAATATTGATATTGATAAATAATAAATATAATAAAATTGTATAATAAATATTATATGATTAAAAATAAATAATAATATAAAATTAGATGACAATTTTTAATAATATCACTATATTATAATAATTTATAGATATTATCAATAATAAATAAATCTAATTATTAAATAAAGAAAATAATAATAATAATAATAAGATATATTTATACAACAAATCGAAATTATTAATATTATAAACCCAATGCATCATAACCAGGAATAATATTAACACAAAGAGATTAAGATAACATTTTTTTTGGGGATTCAGTTGCGTTAAGTGAGTCATTCATCTATGACCATTTCTGTGAGAGGTAGTCGTAACTAAATAATTTCTCATGATTATTATTATAAACCCAAGGGATTGATATTAAAAACCCAAGAGATTAATATTATAAACCCTTGGGACTAATATAATAAACATAAGAAATTTTTAATATTATGAACACAAGGTATTAATAAAACAAAGGAATTTATATAATAAACATAATGGACTGTAAACCCAAAGAGATATATATTAAATCCTAGGATCAATATTATAAACCCTGTCAATAATATTAGATCCTAGGAATATGAACCGTTAGATTACCAAACCAAAGTGATTGATATAAACCTGACACTAATAAACCCAATTGATTAATAATGAGAAAACAATGGAATAATATTAAACCCAAGGGATTAATATTCTCAACACAAGACATATAAACCCTAAGGTAAATATTATAAGCCATAAAGCAAACATGGATGACCATGGTTGATTTTCATATTTAGACAATCTTTGTCACAATGCAACATTGGACCATGGTTGACCATTATTAATTTTTGTATTGAGAGAATCTTTATCACAATGTGATGTGGACCATGGTTGACCATCACTAACCATGATTGACCATGGTTAATCATCATTCATTTTCATATTCAAGCAATCATTGACATAATGCGACATTGGACTAGGGTTTACCATGGATGACCATGGTTGTCACGATGTGATGTTCGACCACGAGATAATCTTTGTCACAATGTGACCATAGTTGACCATGGTTTATTTTCATATAGAGACAATCTTAAACCCTATGATTAATATTAAACCATAGGATTTATATTATTAATATTATAAACCCTATGAATAATATTATACCCCAGGAATATGAAGTCATACATTAATAAACCCAACAGATTGATATTATAAATCCAAGGGGCTAATAAACCTAAGGGATTACTACTAAAAACCCAAGGGAATAATATTATAAATCCAAGGTATATAAACCCCAAGATATATATAAACCCTAAGATAAATATTATAAACCCTAAAATAAACATGGTTTGCCATTGTTGACCATGGTTGTTTTTCATTTTAACATGATCTTTGTCATAATGTGACATTGAACCATTGTTGACCAATTGATTTTCAAATGAAGACAATATTTATCATAATACTATAGTGGACCATGGTTAACCACAGTTGATTTTCATATTGAGGCAATCTTTGTCAGAATGCAACATTGGACCATGCTTAACCATGGGTTTATAATTTATAAACCCAAAAAATTATTTATGTGAAAATCCAAATGAATTAAAAACCCAAGATTAATATTAAAAATCCAAAAGATTAATAAACCCATTGGATTAATATTACACACCCAATGTATTAATAAACCCAAATAATTATTACCATAAGATAAATATTATAAATCCTAAAATAAACAGGCTTTGCCATTGTTGACCATGCTTGATTTTCATTTTAATGCAATCCTTGTCATAATGTGACGTTTGACCATGCTTGACCATGGGTTTATAATTTATAAACCCAAAGAATTATTTATATTAAAATCCAAACAAATTAATGACCCAATGGATTAACAATAAAAACCTAAAGGATTAATAAGACCAAGGGATTAATAATACACATCCAATGGATTATTAAACCCAAGGAATTATTAGTAGTGTAAACCCAAGGGATTAATATTATAAAACATGGGATTCGTTGACACAAGAAATCAACACAAAAATATAACATAAACCCAGGGGATTAATGAACCCAATGAATCAATAATATTATAAATCCAAGACACTAACAAACCCAAAGGATTAATACTAAAAACCCAAGGGAATAATATTAAACAAAAGGGATTGATATTGTAAATCCAAAGTATATAAACCCTAAGATAAATATTATAAACCATAAAACAAACATGGTTGATTTTCATACTTAGACAATCTTTGTCACAATGAAATGTTGGACTGTGGTTCACCATGATTTTCTTTCATATTGAGAGAATTTTTATCACAATTCCACGTTGGACAATGGTTAACCATAGCTGACCATGGTTGATTTTGATATTGAGATAATATTTGTCGCAATGTGACGTTGGACCATGGTTGACGATTGCTAACCATGGATGACCATAGTTGTCACAATGCAACATTAGACCATGAGACAATATTTGTCACAATGTGGCGATGGTTATTAACCATGGTATATTTTCATATAGAGAGAATCTTTATCACAATATGACATTGGACCATAGTTGGCAATCGTTGACCATGACTGAGCATGGTGGAGCATGGTTGATGATTGTTGACATGGTTTATTTTCATATTGAGATGATCTTTGTCACAATGAGATGGTAGATCATGGTTGAATTTTCATATTAATCATGGTTGCCCATTATTGAATATGGTTGAGCATAGTTGATTTTCATATTGAGGCAATGTCTATCATAATGTGACATTGGACCATGCTTAACCATGGTTTATTTTAATATTGAGACAATCTTTAGCACAATGTGACATTAGCCCATGGTTGACCATGGGTTTATACTATATTAACCTAAGGATATATTCTTATTAAAATCCAAGCAGACTAAAAACCCAAGGAATTAATATTATAATCCCAAGGGATTAATATTAAGCCCTAGGATTGATATTATACACCCTATCAATAATAGTATACACTAGGAATATGAACCCTTAGATTATTTAACCCAAGCGATTGATATTATAAACCCAAGACAATAATAAACCTAAGGGATTAATACTAAAAACCCAAAGGGAATAATATTAAACCCAATGGACTATTATTGTAAATGAAAGGTATATAAACCCTAAGATAAATATTATAAACCCTCAAATAAACATGGTTTACCAAGATTGACAACGGTTGATTTTCATATTGAGATAATCTTTGTCATAATGCACATTGGATCATGGTTGACCATTGTTTAGCATGCTTAACCATGATTGATTTTCATATTGAGAGAATCTTTGTCACAATGCAACATTGGACCATGCTTGACCATGGTTGACTATAATTGACCATGATTGGCCATGGTTGATTTTCATATTGAGAAAATATTTGTCACAATGCGACACTACACCATAGTTGACCATGGTTGACCATCATCAATCATAAAAATGAAGGGATTAATATTATAAACCTAATTGACTAACAAAACTAAACGATTAATGAACTCAATGAATTAATAATATTATAAACCCAAGGCACTAAAAATCCCAAGTGATTAATAGTAAAAAACCAGGAGAATAATATTAAACTGAAGGGATTAATGTTGTAAACCCAAGGTATATACACCCTAAGATAAATATTAGAAAACCTAAAAAAATCATGGTTAACCATGATTGACCATAGTTTATTTTCGTATAGAGGCAATCTTAGTCACAATATGACATTTGACCATAGTTCACCATAATTGATTTTCATATTACGAGAACCTTTATCACAATGCAATGTTGGACCATGGTTCACCATTATTGACCATGGTTGATCATGGTTGATTTCCATATTCAGACAATCTTTGCCACAATGTGACATTCGACTACGGTTGGTCATGGTTTACCATGGATGAGCATGGTTGTCACAATGTAACGCTGGATCATGAGATAATATTTGTCATAATGTGACCATGGTTGACTTTTCTAAGAGACAATCTTTTTCACATTGCAATATTGCACGATGATTTACCATGATTTTCCATGGTTGAGTATGGTTGATGATGAATGACCATGGTTTATTTTCATATTGAGACAATCTTTGATACAACGAGACATGGGACAAAGGTTGACCATGATTGACCATGGCTGACCATCAATGACCATGACTGACCATTGTTGACCATAGTTGACCATGATTAATTTCCATATTGAGACAATGCTTATCACAATGCAACGTTGGATGATGGTTGACCATGATTGAACTTGGCTGACCATGGTTGATTTTCATATTGAGACAATGTTTGTCACAATGCAACATTGGACTGTGGCTGGCCATGGTTGATTTTTTTATTGTAACAATATTTTTCACAATGTGACATTGGAACGTGGTTGACCATGGGTTTATGATTTATTTATTTTTGTAAGTCAACAGAGAATCCTTATATTACTAAGTAAAAACAGAGTACAAAAATGACAATTGGTCTACTAGATTGGAAACTAGACCAGCTGCAGAAAAATATTGACTTAATCACACATTTAACCAAGCCTACCATGAAATTTTTCTATCTCTAGTTTATACATTTCAACAAAATGTCTCTTCCCACTACACCTATTTGTAGGTTCGTCTATCTTAATAACTACACATATTGGATCTTTATACCTAAAATTTACAAAATAACTAGCATAGTATTTATAAAACATAAAATGAGACTAAACAAGAGTGGTCAATGCCATAGTTAACTAACAATAGGGTTCCATAACATAGCCCTATTTGCAAGAATTGTTGTTGCTACCATCACTGGCTCTCCGATCCACCACTGGGGTTTCCACTTAAGTGTCTTGAGTCATCTGTTGACAGATTCTTGCAACACTAATCTCCTGAACTTGGTACTTTCTTAGACAGTCTGGATCACCTTGCTCTTCACCCAACGAGATATCCACATCAGGGGTGTAATTATGGTATATTGAGAACATCATTTTCCTATCCCTCCTAATCTTGCTATCTTGCAGTTTTTTTGTGCTCATCAAACCCTTGAGAACCTCTTTAATACCTCTCAGTCACTAATCACTAACCTTTAACTATAGTTGTGTCTCGAACTATATTTGAATCCTCTCCTTTATTTCCCCTGCTTCCAACTTCCCCACCATAGTCTTGACATGCAAAATAGTCTCCAAGGTCTTGTGTTACACCATCGTCTGGGTTTTGGATTTCTTGATGACGATGATCCAATCCACCTCCTCCTCAAGTTTTCCATTTGGGACATTCCTACGCTCTCTTCTGACCTCATTATCCCAAATTTTCACTATCTCCTCCCCTGTTTTTGGGATTTTCACCTGGTAATTGACCACATCCTCCATGCGTGTCCATCTGCTGGCCTCAGAACCTTGAGCATTCACTCAGGGTATGCCCCTCAGTCAGCCTCCAACACTGTGACCCTTAGCCATTGCACTAATGATACCTTAACTTCCCTTACAGAAATTTCTAAAACAAACTCATAGTTACACCACATTCCGAAGTATTGCCTTATCTCGATAAGGCCATTTCACTGACTACGATTTAAAGGTAGCAGCCATTACATGACTTGCCTCACTGATTTTCGAGTACTTTCACTCTCCATTTTTAGTAACCTTGACATGACAGTGATTTTGTTTCTTGTTTATGTGAGCTTGTGAGCATCCTCCCTCTCATTTTCCTGTTCAAGCGATCTATACATAATCATAATCGCCATGGCTCTACTCCTATACACCTCCACTCGAGATTTCGTACCTTCCCATTACTCTCTCCACCCTCTCCTATTAATGATCTTATTTTAATGATGATATATTACGGAGAAAATCCCATCCTTCCCATCATCAGCTGTCACCCCTTCCATGTACTACAAACACATTCCCCTTCTCCTTTCCAAACTAATCGCTACCTTTTTATCCATAGTGAGGGTTATTCGCTTGCATCACTACGTGGGTCACTATCTTGGTTTGGTCCCACCACTTCCCTATCAACCCTCCTTCTTGACATGGAGTGATCTTGCTCCGCCAACCTTTGGCATTCCTCATTCAATTGACCCTCAAATAGCTCTTCCCATGCCATGCCGATTAGTGAATGGATGCTCTCAAACCCTGCATTTTCCACCCTATCCATCAAAGCATTTGTTAAACGATGAACTAAGCTGAACTCCATAATTTTCAAAACCTCTATATGTTTCTGAATGCGTTGGATTAAGTGGGTCAGGCACTAGTTCCTTATTACTTTTCTCAACTATGCACCATATTGCAACCTACATGTCACTTGGATGGATAATTTAAAGTCCCCTTAAACTATCAAGTTCATCATTCCTTCCCAAAATAACATTTCTAGCCCATGCTCAAAGGCTTGGAATTTTGTTGCATTTTTGAAGCATGCCCTAGGTTTATGAAATATACTCTACATATTTTTCCTCTCCAGTCTTGTGTGACTCCTCCAACCCCTACCTTTCCTGAATCCCTTTTCAATTTCCCAATAAAATTCAGTTCCAGGAAGCCTTCAAGGGGAGCCAACCAAACCATGGAGCCCAACACAATACGGTGTTCTCTAGGTTGATGGCCCGACCTACTAAAAAAATTCTCGAATTCACACTTCCTAGGGGGATGGTTGTTCCTATGGGGTTGATTTCCTCTTCTAATTATTGTTTCCCTTAGTGGATGTCTTACTCCTTCCACCAAGTTGTCAACGACGAGCTTCTTATCACAGAATATGCATCGATTACATTCCTTCTAGACCGCCCAGAGGATGAAACCCAGAATTAAATACTAGGTCATGTTCACCACCTCGTTTGTTTTATATTGCACCCACAATTTCTTTATTTATTCTTATATGCTATCCCTATTTCGTTTTGTTTGTCGAAAGATGAAGCTAAACCGGTTCTAGAGTGTCTCCATATAGCTGCATGTTCTTAGTAGATGATTAAGTTTCTCTTCTACATTTTCGTAAAGACAACACTAAGATGCACCTGTAAGTCCTCTATTTATAAGATTTTCCCAAATTAGAACCTTTCGATGTAAAATTAGCCACATAAAAATTTTAATTTTTGGCCAGTGTGGTGCCATCCATATTTTTCTCCATGATGGTTCATCTGGACCAGTATGCCCCACACTAAGGTACACTTTTACTTCCTTAAGTTTGAACTCCCCTTCTTTTTTCCCCCATCTAAGCTGGTCCTGGCCATTATTAAACAAAATTTGTCACTTACTCAGTTCCTCTGTTATGTGTTGAATTTCTGAGTCATTCAAGACTGGGTATCAAAAGATATTCAAATTCTATCTCCTCCATTTTTTATTCTCCAATCCCTGATCCTAGAATTCATGGACTTCTCTGTGCCCCTAGTTTTTTTTGCTTAGTCGGAAGGGACACCATTTCTCTCTGCTTAACTTGGATTTTTTCTAGCATGCATCATCCTAGAATAGGGCCTCTTTTCTATTTATTATTTCGCAAAAACAATGTTGTTGTATGATACCTCTATTTTTCCATGTCAAATTCCAAATAGTCGACCTCTGTATTGAACCCAAGAGTTAGACTAGGTTTTTAATTTGGAAATTACGTGCATATTTTGATTTCCACAACCTTTCCCATGGTCTCAACCCCCTTTTATCCATATCCACCATAATTTTTCTCCATTAACTCTATTGGTTATCTCTGGATCCTAAACGGCAAGGCCCCCTACATCTTTCGATTTATACATTGTATTCCAAGTCACTAGTGCCCATTTGCATTTTTACTCTACCCCTCACCACAAGAAGTTCCTCTCGATATCCCTAATCACTTACAACACTCCCTTAGCAGCAGGAAGGATATATAACATGTAACCTAGAATAGCTTCTAGCACTACCTTTATTATGAGCAATCAACCATCCAAGTTAAAGGACCTTACAATCCATCACTTAAACATGTCCTCAAGGTTTGAGATAACTTTCTCCCAATTAGTCTTCTTCCTGGCTTGAACTGTTAGAGGGACCCCAAGGTACTTTGATGGTAGAGATTTTCTTTACAACCCTAAGATAGGAGTTAAATTCCTTTGGATGGAAATATGAAAGAAAAAAATCATGGACTTAGATTGATTGATCTCCATATCTGAGGCAAAGGTAAAGGTGTCTAGGGTGAATTTAATGAGTGAGCCTCCTTTACCATGGGAATATCGTGCAACATGGTATCATTGACAAATTGTTGATGTGTTTTTGCCTAACCTTCTTCATGTAGCTTAAGATCCTTTATATCTCCTTCTATGTTTGCAGGAGTGATCCCCCTCCCCGGACCTTCTATAATTATCATAAACCATAAGCGATACATAGAGTTTCCTTGTTGTATACCTCGTGACAGGAAGAAAGGTTTTTTTGGGGATCCATTAACCAAGATTGAAAAACTAGGGGATGTGACCAGAGCCATAAGCCAACTAATCCATTGTTTGTCAAATCCAAACACCCCTAATACCGATTTCATATAATCCTAGCTAATCTTATCATATTCCTTCGACAAATCTAGTTGAATAACCATAACTGTTTTTTCCCACGTCTTTAATGAGTGAGTTATCTCATGCACAAGAGTAACGTTATCCAAAATTTGTATCCTCTCGAAAAACCCAAACTCCTATGTTGAGATCGGACATGGAAGAACTATACTCACCATGTTTTCCACTACTTTGGATATATCTTGTATAGCACATTGCATAGGGCTATTGGCTTGAACATCTCTAGAGTGTTATCCCTTTATTCCTTTGGAATAAGAGCGATAAAAGTCAAATTTAAAGACTTTCAGAATAGTTGTAGAGTCTTGAGAGTCTGCTACCACCTCAAATATCTATATATATATATATATATATATATAATATATATATATATATATATATATATATATATATATATATATATATATATATATAATATATATAGAATATATATAGATATATATATATATATATTTCCTAGCACACTTTAAAGAAATCAATAGTAAAGCCATCCGATCTAGGGGATTTACCATTGGGCATTTCATTCACGACTTGGGCCACGCCTTCCATGGATACTGGCTTATTCAAATTCTTATTGTGTTCCTCCGTGATCAACTTACAAATATGTGTGATAATCGTCTGGATATCCTCTTGCCTATTCACTTGGGGCTCGTGTGTTATTTTTTGCAAGTGTTGAACAAAGACTTGTTCAATATTTTGATGCACTTTGTATGTATGCCCCCTCTCATCCTTAATTTTGAGAAGTTGATTGGAATTTCTATGTTCAATCATTGAGCGGTGAAAAAGCTTAGTGTTCTTCTCACCCTCCCTAAGCCATACCAATTGGGATTTCTATCTTCATAGAATTTCCTCATGTCTGCATCTGTCCTCCTACTCATTCAATAACTTTGTCTCTTCTTTTTTACTCTCATCCAAATAGCCTTTTGTGATCAACTTCTATTGTAATGTTTCCATCTCCTATTCCAATTCCTTTTTTTGCTTGGAAGATACTATTGAATTCCATCTTATTCTAATGCTTTAATCTCGATTTGATATATTTTAATGTTGTGTATAACATGTACATCTTGGAGCCCCTAAATGGGATTTGTTTTCCCCACCATCCTTTTCTATTTTCCATAAAGGCAGGGTGATCTAACCATAATGCCTCAAATTGGAACAATCTATTTTTAGGGGTGCTTAACATCACGATCATTAATATCATCGATCAGTGATCTGATCCTGTGCAGGGAAGGAGATTTTCCTCCGCGTCTCTCCCTCGCATTAGTAAATCCTCTAAAATTAAAAACCTATCAAGCCTTAACACAAGTTGATGCTGCCCTCCACCATCATGGTCAACCATGGTCAATCATGGCCAACCTTGGTCCAACGTCACATTATGACAAAGTTTTTCTCAATATGAAAATCAAACATGGTCCAATGTCGAATTTTGACATAGATTGTCTTGATATGAAAAGCAATCATGGTCATCCATGGTCCAACGTCGCATGGTGACAAAGATTGTCTCAATATAAAAATCAACTATCATCAGTCATAATTATTTTAGGGTTAATAATATTTTAAGATATATGTACCATGAGTTTAACCTTTACGTTTAATATCAATCATTATCATTATGATTTATTTTTGATAATTAATTTAAAATAATTATAATTATAATAATAATATTTTATTACCGTTTAGCTCAAGTTACTCCAACCCATTACAATTTCACTAGTCTGCTTCATGATGAGATGTGATCATACACCAACCAAGTAAGTGCCCCGATAAGTTAAATTCATTGAACGTTTTCAACTTGGAACTCATACGACATTTCCGAAAGTCAAGCAATGTTGCTCATGTCTTTAAAAGCTTCAAAGCCAATGACGAATACGCTGGACAAGGTCATCTCATCACGTTGTTTACCAGGGATAACAGATTACAGATTAAATTTGATAGTTTTATCATTTTTACATTTTTTATTGGTTTATTGGATTATTTTTACATTTTTTTTATTTTCACAAAAAATTTCAGCCTTTTAAATTTTTAAACTAAATTATATGTGATGGGCAAATTGGGGTAATTTTCCCATCAAATTTCATCTCTCTGATTTCTCTTCACAATTAAAAAAAAAAAAACCTTATAGTATTTTAAATTTTGAAACTATATTTAATGAACAAATCACTCCCAACAATTTTCGTATCAAATTCTATCTCTCCCCAATTAAAATTAAAAAAGCCAAATCACCCCCAAACAATTTTCCCATCAACTTCGATCTGGTCGAGACAAGGACAACGAATCAACATTTGACATTGATGTTCACCCATTCCTCCTGCCTTTTCCGTGAAGGCAAAGTCCTTCGAGTCCCTCCATTCTTTATATATTTTTTCCTTCGAATTGAAATATCTTTCATGTCGTGACATAAAGGTTTGTCTATCAACAAGGTTATGCATCATTCAATGTTTTGGCCACTGGTATGTTGTACATCATCCGACTGCCCGTATACCAGCCTACTACAGCTTTGTCCAATGGTCTGTGTATCACTAGTTGTGCAGCATTAAATGCTTCATATCCTATTAGATAAACATGGCCGAAAGGTT
The DNA here is from genome assembly GCA_000404065.3 of Pinus taeda. NCBI lineage: Eukaryota > Viridiplantae > Streptophyta > Pinopsida > Pinales > Pinaceae > Pinus > Pinus taeda. Next base: position 25,612 of record APFE030644205.1, on the reverse strand, counting down.
TGGAGAAACCTTCGGCCAAATTCAGATGTTTGATCATAAGAGAATATGGCTGATGATGTTTGACCCTAAAATAAATATTATAAATTTTAAAATAAATATTAAACCTTAACATTAATATTACAAATTGAGGATTAATATATATAACTTAAGATATTATATTAAAAAACCAAGGGAATTAAAATATATCGATAAAGTGTCAATGGATATAAATATGGATTTAATATTTATATTAATATTGATATTGATAAATATATAAATTTAATAACAATACAGAATAATAATTGTATAATCAAATATTACTTATCATTATAAATACCATTAATAATTATACAATTATGATGACAATTTTATTAATATATATATCACTATATAATAAATATTATAGATATTATCAATAATATAATAAATCTATAGAATTATTAACTAAAGAGATGATAATAATAATAATAATGGTAATTTATAGTAACGATATGAAGTTATTAATATTATAAACCCAAATGCATCATAAACCCCATCAAATAATATTAAACACAACGAGATTAGATATCATTTTTTTTTGGATTCAATTGCGTTGAGTGAGTCATTCATCTATGACCATTTCCATGAGACGTAGTCATAACTAAATAATTTCTCATGATTATTATTATAAACCCAAGGGATTGATATTAAAAACCCAAGAAATTAATATTGAGAATGCAAGAGATTAATATTATAAACCCTTGGGATTAATATAATAAACGTAAGAAATTATTAATATTACGAACACATGGTATTAATAAAACAAAGGAATTTATATAATAAACATAATGGACTGTAAACCCAAAGAGATCTATATTAAATCCTAGGATCAACATTATAAACCTTGTCAATAATATTACATCCTAGGAATATGAACCATTAGATTACCAAACCAAAGGAGTTGATATAAACCTAACACTAATAAACACAATTGATTAATACTGAGAAAACAAGGGAATAATATTAAACCCAAGGGATTAATATTCTCAATGCAAGACATATAAACCCTAAGATTAATATTATAAACCATAAAACAAACATGGATGACCATGGTTGATTTTCATAATTAGACAATCTTTGTCACAATGCAACATTGGACCGTGGTTGACCATGATTAATTTTTGTATTGAGAGAATCTTTATCACAATGTGACATGGACTATGGTTGACCATCACTGACCATGATTGGCCATGGTTAATCATCGTTCATTTTCATATTGAGGCAATATTAGACATAATGCAACGTTGGACCAGGGTTTACCATGGATGACCATGGTTATCACAATGTGACCATAGTTGACCATGGTTTATTTTCATATAGAGACAATCTTAAACCATATGATTAATATTAAACCATATGATTAATATTGTTAATATAAACCCTATGAATAATATTATACCCCAGGAATATGAAAGCTTACATTAATAAACCCAACAAATTGATATTATAAATCCAAGGGGCTAATAAACCTAAGGGATTACTACTAAATACCCAAGGGATTATAAACCCAATGGGAATAATATTAAACCCTTGAATAATATTAAACCCAAGGGATTAATATTATAAACCCAAGGTATATAAACCCCAATATAAATATAAACCATAAGATGAATATTATAGACCCTAAAATAAACATGCTTTGCCATTGTTGACCATGGTTGTTTTTCATTTTAACATTATCTTTGTCACAATGTGACATTGGACCATTATTGACCAATTGATTTTCAAATGAAGACAATATTTATCATAATATGATAGTGGACAATGGTTAACCACGATTGATTTTCACATTGAGGCAATCTTTGTCAGAAAGCAACATTTGACCATGCTTGACCATGGGTTTATAATTTATAAACCCAAAAATTATTTATGTTAAAATCCAAACGAATTAAAGACCCAAGGGATTAATATTAAAAATCCAAACGAATTAATGACCCAATGGATTAACATTAAAAACCTAAAGGATTAATAAGCCCAAGGGATTAATAATAAACATCTAATGGATTAATAAACCCAAGGAATTATTAATAATATAAACCCAAAGGATTAATATTATAAAACTTGGGATTCATTGACACAAGAAATCAACACAAAAATATAACATAAACCCAAGGGATTAATGAACCCAATGAATCAATAATATTATAAATCCAAGACACTAACAAACCCAAGGGATTAATGCTAAAAACCCAAGGGAATAATATTAAACAAAAGGGAATAATATTAAACAAAAGGGAATAATATTGAGGCAATGTTTATCATAATCATTGGACCATGCTTAACCATGGTTGATTTTCATATTGAGACAATTTTATCACAATGTGACATTAGCCCATGGTTGACCATGGGTTTATACTATATTAATCTAAGGAATTATTCATATTAAAATCCAAGCAGACTAAAAAGCCAAGGAGTTAATATTATAACCCCAAGGGATTTATATGAAGCCCTAGGATTAATATTATACACGTTATCAATAATAGTATACACTAGGAATATGAACCCTTAGATTATTTAACCCAAGGGATTGATATTATAAATCCAAGACAATAATAAACCCAAGGGATTAATACTAAAAACCCAAAGGGAATAATATTAAACCCAAGGGACTATTATTGTAAATGAAAGGTATATAAACCCTAAGATAAATATTATAAACCTTCAAACAAACATGGTTTACCAAGATTGACAATGGTTGATTTTCATATTGAGATAATCTTTGTCATAATGCGACATTGGATCATGGTTGACGATTGTTTAGCATGCTTGACCATGGTTGATTTTCATATTGAGAGAATCTTTGTCACATTGCAACATTGGACCATGCTTGACCACGGGTGACTATGATTGACCATGGTTGGACATGGCTGATTTTCATATTGAGAAAATATTTGTCACAATGCGACACTACACCATAGTTGACCATGGTTGATCATCATCAATCACAAAAATCAAGGGATTAACTTTATAAACCTAATTGACTAACAAAACCAAAGGATTAATGAACTCAATGAATTAATTATATTATAAACCCAAGGCACTAATGATACCAAGGGATTAATAGTAAAAAACCAAGAGAATAATATTAAACCAAAGGGATTAATGTTGTAAATCCAAGGTATATAAACCCTAAGATAAATATTAAAAAAACTAAAAAAATCTTGGTTAACCATGATTGACCATAGTTGATTTTCCTATAGAGGCAATCTTAGTCACAATATGATGTTTGACCATAGTTCACCATAATTGATTTTCATATTACGAGAACCTTTATCACAATGCAATGTTGGACCATGGTTCACCATTGTTGACCATGGTTGATCATGGTTGATTTCCCTATTCAGACAATCTTTGCAACAATGTGAAGTTGGACAATGGTTGGTCATGGTTTACCATGGATGAGCATGGTTGTCACAATGTAACGTTGGACCATGAGATAATATTTGTCACAATGTGACCATGGTTGACGTTTATATGAGACAATCCTTTTCACATTGCAATATTGCACCATGGTTTACCATGATTTTCCATGGTTGAGTATGGTTGATGATGGATGACCATGGTTTATTTCCATATAGAGACAATCTTTGATACAACGAGACATTAGAAAATGGCTGACCATGATTGACCATGGCTGACCATCAATGACCATGATTGACCATTGTTGACCATGGTTGACCATGACTGATTTCCATATTGAGACAATGCTTATCACAATGCAACGTTGGATGATGGTTGACCATGATTGAACATGGTTGACCATAGTTGATTTTCATATTGAGACAATGTTTGTCAGAATGCAACGTTGGACCGTGGTTGGCCATGGTTGATTTTATATTGTAACAATATTTGTCACAATGTGACATTGGAACATGGTTGACCATGGGTTTATGATTTATTTATTTTTGTAAGTCAATAGATAATCCTTACATTACTAAGTAAAGATAGAGTACAAAAATGACAATTGGTTTACTAGACTAGAAACTAAACAAGCTGTAGAAAAATATTGACTTAATCACACATTTAACCAAGCCTACCATGAGATTTTTCTTTCTCTGTTGTCCCTTATACATTTCAACAAAATGTCTCTCCCACTACACCTATTTGTAGGTTCGTCTATCTTAATAACTACACATCTTGGATCTTTATACCTAAAATTTACAAAATAACTAACATAGTATCTATAGAACATAAAATGAGACTAAACAAGACTGGTCAATGTCATAATTAACTAACAATAGGGTTCTATAACATAGCCCTATTTGGCAGGAATTGTTGTTGCTGCCACCCCCGGCTCTCGAATCCACCACTGGGGTTTCCACTTGAGTGCCTTGAGTCATCTGTTGATGGATGCCTGCAACACTAATCTCTTGAACTTGGTACTTTCTTAGACATTCTAGATCACCATGCTCTTTACCCAACGAGATATCCACATTATGGGTGTACTTCTGGTAGATTGAGAACATCATTTTCATATCCCCAATCCTACCATCTTGCAGTTTTTATGTGCTCATCAAACCCTTGAGAACCTCTTTAATACCTCTTAGTCACTAATCAATAGCCTTTAACTATAGTTGTCTCTCAAACTATCTTTGAATCCTCTCCTTTATTTCCCCTGCTTGCAGCTTCCCCACCATAGTCTTGACATGCCAAACAGTCTCCAGGGTCTTGTGTTACACCGTCATCTAGGTTCTAGATTTCTTGATGTCGATGATCCAATCCACCTCCTCCTAAATTTTTCCATTTGGGACATTCCTACACTCTCTTCTGACCTCATTATCCGAGATTTCCACTATCTCCTTCCCTATTTTTGGGATTTTCACCTAGTAATTCACTGCATCCTCCATGCGTGTCCATCTGCTGGCTTCAGAACCTTGAGCATTCGCTCGAGGTATGCCCCTCAGTTGGCCTCCAACACTGTTACCTTGAGCCATTGCACTATCTGATACCTTAACTTCCCTTACAGAAATTTCCAAAACAAACTCACAGTTACACCACCTTCCGAAGTTTTGCCTTATCTCGATAAGTCCATTTCCCTGACTACGATTTAAAAGTAGCAGCCATGACATGACTTGCCTCACCGATTTTCGATTACTTTCCCTCTTTGTTTTTAGTAACCCTGACATGATAGTTATTTTATTTCTTGTTTATGTGAGCTTGTGAGCATCCTCCCTCTCATTTTCACCTTCAAGCAATCTATACATAATCATAATCATCATGGCCCTACTCCTATACACCTCCCCTTGGGATTTCGTACCTTCCCATTACTCTCTCCACCCTCTCCTATTAATGAACTTATTTTAATGATGATATATTACGGAGAAAATCCCATCCTTCCCATCATCAACTGCCACCCCTTCCATGTACTACAAACACATTCTCCTTCTCCTTTCTGAACTAATCGCTACCTTTCATCCATAGTGAGGTTTATTCGCTCGCATCACTAGGTGGGTCATTGTCTAGGTTTGGTCCCACTGCTTCCCTATCAACCCTCCTTCTTGACATGGAGTGATTTCGCTCAGCCAACCTTTGGCATTCCTCATTCAGTTGACCCTCAAATATCTTTTCCCATGCCATGTTGATTAGTGAATGGATGCTCTCAAGCCCTGCATTTTCCACCCTATCCGACAAAGCATTTGTTGAATGATGAACCAAGCTGAACTCCACAATTTTCAAAACCTTTATATGTTTCTAAATGTGTTGGATTAAGTGGGTCAGGAACTAGTTCCTTATTACTTTCTCAACTATGTGCCATATTGCAACCTACATGTCACTTGGATGTATAACTTAACGTCTGCTTCAACTATCACATTCATCATTCCTTCCCAAATTAGCGATTCTAGCCCATGCTCCAAGGCCTGGAATTTTGTTGCATTGCTTGAAGCATGTCCCAGGTTTATGAAATATTCTATGCATATTTTTCCTCTCCAACCTTGTATGACTCCTCCAACCCCTACCTTTCCTGAATCCCTTTTCAATGTCCCATCAAAATTCAATTGCAGGAAGCCTTTAGGCAGAGCCAACCAAACCATGGAGCCCAACTGAATATGGTGTTCTCTAGGAAAATGGCCCAACCCACTTAGGTATTATAGATAAAAAAAATCTCAAATTCACACTTCCTAGGGGGATGGTTGTTCCTATGAGGGTTGATTTCCTCTTCTAATTGTTGTTTCCCTTAGTGGATGTCTTACTCATTCCACCAACTTGTCGACGACGAGCTTCTTATCACAGAATATGCGTCGGTTTCATTCCTTCCAGACTGCCTAGAGGATGAAACATAGAATTAAATACTAGGTCATGTTCACCACCTCATTTTTTTTATACTACACCCACAATTTCTTTATTTATTCTTATATGCTCTCTGTATTTCATTCTATTTTTCGAAAGATGAAGCTAAACCAATCCTTGAGTGTCTTCGTATAGCTGCAGGTTTTTAGTAGATGATTAAGTTTCTCTTCTACATTTTCATAGAGACAACACTAAGATGCACCTGTAAGTCCTCTATTTATAAGATTTTTTCAAATTATAACCTTCCAGTGTAAAATTAGTCACATAAAAATTTTAATTTTTGGCCAGTGTGGTGCCATCCATATTTTTCTCCATGATGGGTCATTTGGACTAGTATGCCCCACACTAAGGTACACTTTGACTTCCTTAAGTTTGAACTCCCCTCCTTTTTTCCCCCATCTAAGCTGGTCCTAGCCATTATTAAACAAAATTTGTCACTTGCTCAGGTCCTTTGTTATGTGCTGAATGTCTAAGTCATTCAGTATTGGCTATCAAAAGATATTCAAATTCTATTTCATCCATTTGTTATTCTATAATCCCTGATCCCAAAATTCGTGGACTTCTCTGCGCCCCTAGTTTTTTGTGCTTAGTCAGAAGGGACACCATTTCTCTCTACTTAACTTGGATTGTTTCTGCCATGCATCATCCTAGAATAGGGCCTATTTTCCATTTATTATTTCGCAAAAACAATGTTGTTGTATGATACCTCTATTATTCCATGCCAAATTCCAAATAGTCGACCTCTGTATTGAACACGAGAATCAGACTAGATTTTTTGTTTGGAAATTAGCTGCATATTTGATTTCCACAACCTTTCCCATTGTGTCGACCCCCTTTTAACCATATCCACCATAATTTTGCTCCATTTTTTGGCATTATGACAGAGGTTTGGTGCTATGAAACAGGTTTTGTCCTTGATGGCAACTCACTCAAATGACAGATCACTGTTTAGGCTCTCAGATTGAAAGAAAAAGAGATATACGCAGGTTCCTCTTAACCAAGTCATGTATACACGCGAGTTATACGATCAAAAGGTGTGTATACGTATGCATGCACTCTCATGTAGGGAAAAGCGCATACATGTGGGAAAAATCATTTTTTGTCCATGGTATTTAGTCCTTGGTTTTGGACCATGGTATCTCATCCGAAGTGTTGAACCCAAGTATTGGGTCCATGGTATTAATTCTCTATGGTTTTGGACCATGGTATGGAGTAATGCCTAAGACTATAAAAGGAGGAAGAGATCTTTGGGCGAAGTGATTTTAACTCATGCATCGAATATCTTATGAAGAGCAAGATCTAGAATACTGGTCATTGGGTTATGGTGCATAGCTAGATCTGAATCAAGGAGGAACCTGAGCGCAAGAAGAAGGATAAGTTCTATTGATGGATCAAGATCTTAAGGCCTGAAGAGAAGTATATTTGTGTGATTTTGATCTATTATATTTGACGCATGACTTGATGTATAATTCTGATGATCTGGGTATTTCTAATGTTTGAATAACTGAAAAGGGTAATATTATCTTTTATATATCTGTATGCAGGTTTAGTGAATAAAAGGTGCATATACACGCTAGTTCAGTAATTCAAAGTTGCGTATACACAGTTTGGCCTTAATACAGAAGCGTATGCATGCAGGTTTCTACTTATTGAAGTAGCGTACATCTCATGAAATATGTTTTAGCTGCTTCTGTTTATTGCTGAACTGTTTTGGGTTTAGGATTGGTTTCTGGTTACTGTTAATGTATTCTAGTTACAACATTCAGAGAAGTAATTGTTTTATTCAGTTTTGGTTGAAGAAAAGGAGATTGGTTAATGCAGATATATTTGATGTTTGACTAATATGGATCCAGTCTGAAAATTTATGAAATGTGGTCCCTGGAAGTAACGAGAAGATTGTAGCCTTTTGTAGCTCAGCACCTATGTACTAGTATCTCAGCTAGTACAAGAGCTAAGGGGGTTGTAGCTCCCTTCAAAGAGAAGATGGAGAACGAGAGAAGGTTGTAGCCTTTTGTAGGTAGTAGCCTACGTACTGGTATAAGAATGCACCAGTACAGAAAAATTGTAAAAATAAGTTTCTAATTAAAAGAAGATAGAGACGAATTGCAGCAGGTGGTTTTCACCCACATTAGGTTTCCACCTTATATCTTGTGTTCTTATGTGTCACTACCTATTCTATTTACTGTTCTTGGTTACTGTTTATTTGGTTTGATGCATAGATTAATGATAAACATCTGAAGAATAATTTAAATTACAAGTCTGTTGGTTATATGCTAGTTTCCTTAACTACAGTTGCGTAAATACGTGGTTTTTACTAACTGAAGTAGCATATACGAATCTGATTGTAAAATGAAAAATAATTGACCTAATAATACTGATTCACCCCCCCCCCCTCAGTATTATTTCCAACAATTGGTATCAGAGCAGGTCCTTCAAAAGAAACTTGATCGCTTGGAGGAAGATCTATCATCATGAGCAACTACGAAAAAGAGGCATCTATCAGGCCACCAATTTTTGATGGGAGCAACTTTGTCTACTGGAAGGTAAGAATCATAGCCTATCTTCAATCTCTTGGTACAAAAGTTTGGGATATCATGGAAACATGATACACATTTCCATCAGCAACTCCTACAGATACGTCTGGTAAGAAGCAGTATGAAACAAATGCAAAGGTTTTCAATACTCTATTAGCAAGTTTATGTCAATCGGAATTTTTCAAGGTTATGCAACTCAAAACCGCAAAATAAATATGGGACAAGATCGTTCTAAGCTATGAAGGAGACGATCAGGTAAAACCTGCAAAACTACAAACTCTCATAATTCAATATGAAAATCTCAGAATGCACAATGATGAAAGTGTGGCTAATTATTTCTTACATATAGATGAGATTGTTAATCGTATGAAAAACTTGGGTGAAGAAATAAAAGAAGTTACCTTGGTTGAAAAGGTTCTAAGATCTTTGTCTTCTAAGTTTGAATCAAAAGTTTCTGCCATAGAAGAAAAGGAGAATCTATAGAGCATGACCATGTCACAGCTGCAAGGAATCCTAACTACTTTTGAAATGAGAAAAGAGGGACCATCAGATATGAGAGAAGTTGCATTCAAAGCTTCAGGAAAAGGAGATTACAATGAGTCAGGACATATGTCAGAAGAAGAGGAAGAATCAAACTTTGTCAAGAACCTTCAACAAGGTTCTGGAAGATTCAGAGGTAAGCTACCTTTCAAATGTTTTGCTTGTGGAAGAGTCATTCATTATGCAGACAAGTGTCCTCATAACGATAAGCTTGACAAAGATAAGGAACCAGTTAGATGGAATAGAAAATAGAATGTAAGTAAGAAGAGATATTATACACATGAAGATAGTGATGGATTTTCAATTAGTGATGAAGATGAACAATGTAATGATTATAAACTTTTGATGGCATTTGAAGATGATGATTTCTTAGATGCTATAGATGAAGAAGGTCTTTATGAAGAAATTTATAAACTTAAAATTTGTTTCGAAGAAAAGAATATGATTATAGACACTCTGACATTCCAACTTGCTAAAAGGGAAAAACACAATGAAAAGTTAGAATATGAAATTGTGGGACTTAGAAAAGATATTGAAAAAAAATCCATTAATCTTAGATTTGCTAAAGGATCTGAAACTTTAGATGAGATTATCAAAGTGCAACATTCTCCTCTAATCCAGACAGGTCTTGGATATTCTGAAGAAACATCTCAAGAACAGAAGCCATCCACCTGCAAAAGATATCTAGATGCAGCAACGAGAAGTGAACAAGCTGACAATAGACAACAAAGGCATAAAGTAGATCACCAGGTAAATCAAGGTCAATCTACCTCAAGGATGAACAAAGATCACCAAGTAAATAAGGGGCAAACTACTTCAAGGATGAACAAAAGTTACAACCAACTACAGGGAAATCACTCTCAATTTGCCTATGGAAAATACAATCACCTGGATGGTAGGTTTGATAATCGCAGGGATTTCTTTAATGGTCAAATTTCCTCTTGTCATAAATTTGGACACAAAGCTACTCAATGTGTTGCCTACAAGACCATCATGACTAGAGAAGCACGAAATCAAAGGACTGTAACTGGGATCATGAAAAGGACTTACAATAAATTTTCTGCCCTTGAAAATGAAATAGAATGTTCTATTTGTAACAACTTTGGGCATGAAGACCCTGAATGCAGGAGTAGGTTTTGGCAAACAACTCAGAGGGAGCAAGTTTCATTGAGTCGCAAAACATGGAGAAAGAAAGAACCGAAACCAAAAAGATGTTGTATAGCCTTGTATACAGAAGGACAACAAAATAGCGGTACATCGATAGTGGATGCTCGAAACATACGACAGGTGATAAAGAAAAACTTCAGTCATATAGTGCATTAGAAAAGGAAAGGAAGGTCTCATTTGGAAATGACACCCCTGCACTCATAAAAGGTAAAGGTTCTTTTCTTTTGAAAGAAAAGGTCAAAGTTGGGAATGTTATGAATGTTGATGGCTTAAAGCATAATCTATTGAGTGTCAATCAAATGTGTGATCAAGGAAATGAGGTAATATTTCGATCAAATGGATGTATTGTTTGTGAGCTTGATACAGGAGAAATAGTGATCAAAGGCATAAGAACTTCAAATAATTTATACATATTCAAGGGAGGACAACGACAATGCTATCTAAGCAAGAATGATGAACACTGGTTATGGCACAGAAGATTGGGGCATCTAAGCTTCTCTCAGATAAGGAAAGCATGCAAATATCAGGCGGTTCGTGATCTCCCTGACATCGGAATTCCAGACAATACATTATGCAAATCATGTCAGTTTGGTAAGCAAACCAGAACTAATTTACCTGGGAAGGAAGGATTAGCTAGTAAGGCACTGGAACTTGTCCATATTGATGTATGTGGTCCATCCAGGAAAAGGTCACCTCGAGGAGAAGAATACTTCATATTATTCATTGACGAATTTTCTAGGATGTGTTGGATAGGACTCCTAAAGCATAAAGGTGAAGCTTTCGAAAATTACAAAGAATTCGAAGCCTTGGTTGAAAACAAATCAAATCGCAGAATCAAATGCCTCAGGTCAGATCGAGGAGCGGAATTTACCTCGGATGAAATTTTTCATTTTTGTGAGAACATGGAATAAGAAGGGAATTCTCTACAGCAAGGACTCCTCAGAAAAATGGAGTAGTAGAAATGATGAACAGAATGGTTCAACAAATGGCTCGTGCTATTTTTGCTGAATCTGGAACTCCTACAACCTTTTGGGGTGAAGCTGCATTTGTTGCCATTACTATTCTCAACAAGACAAATGTCTGGGTAAACAACGCTCAGATTCCTCATGAACTTTGGTATGGTAAGACTCCTACGGTTTGGAAGCAAATTTTACATCAAAAGGACTGATGAAAATCTTTGCAGGTTTGAACCTAGAGTAGATGAAGGTATTCTCCTTGGTTACTCTCGCCACAACAAAGGATATAAGTGTTATAATAAAAGACTTGGAAAAATTGTTGAAAGTATTGAAGTAGTAGTTGATGAAGAAGGAAATATTCCTAGGCAGGTAAAATCCGAAGATTTCGAAGATGATGAGGACTATCCTTCAACTTCAAATTAGACTTATGATGAAGAAGAAACCCATGAGGCACCAAAAGAACAGATAAGATAGAAGAAAAGACTCCATCCAGGTACGTTTAGAAGAATCATCCAGAAACTCAAATTTTGGGACAGAAAGAGGGAGGTGTACAAACAAGAAGAACTATTTCAGAAGCTTCAAGCTATCTAGCATTGCTCTCCTCCACTGAACCACGAAATGTAAGTGAAGCATGCAAAGATGAATGCTAGGTCAAGGCCATGAATGAAGAACTTGAGCATATTGAAAAGAATAAAACTTGGGAGTTAGTTCCTAGACCAAATGATAAGCATGTCATAGGGACAAAATGGATATTCAAAAATAAGTTGAATGAAAATAGAGATGTTATTAGAAACAAGGCCAGATTTGTTTGTAAAGGGTATGCTCAATAAGAAGGTATAGACTTTGAAAAAATGTTTGCACTGGTTGCTAGACTTGAAGCCATAAGAATGTTCCTTGCTCTTTCTAGCTTTTAGAAGTTCAAAGTATTTCGAATGGATGTAAAATCTGCCTTTTTAAATGGAGACTTGGAACAAGTGTATATTGAGCAACCAAATGGATTCATCCTTGGAAATGATCCAAAACTTGTATGCAGACACTCTATGGTCTTAAACAAGCTCCAAGGGCTTGATATTATCATATGGACAAATACCTCCATCAACAAGATTTTTCAAAAGGATCATCATATAGAAATCTATATGTAAAAATTGATAATGATAAATTGCTAATACTTGTCGTGTATGTTGATGATATCATCTTTGGTAGCAATGAAGAAGCCATGAGTCAAAACTTTGCGTTAGTGATGAAGAAAGAATTTGAAATGTCCTTGCTTGGTGAGCTGACATATTTTCTTGGTCTACAAGTCCAACAAAATAAAGACGATATCTTTTTATCACAAACCAAGTACCTCAAGGAGATCTTGAAGAAATATGGTGTGGAAGATTCAAAACCAGTATGTACCCCTATGGTAACAGGATGCAGCCTCAGTGCAAATGATGATTCAACAATAGTACATCAACCAACCTATAGATCCATGATTGGTAGTCTGCTCTATTTGACAAGTACATGACCAGACATCATGCATGCAATGGGAATAGTTGGAAGATTCCAGGCTAATCCAAAAGAAGCACACCTTTAGGCAGTTAAAAGAATTTTAAAATATCTTCAAGGAACACAAACCTATGGCTTATGGCATCCTAGAGATAAAGATCTCACACTTCATGCATATACAGATGCAGATTGGGCAGGAAGCATGGATGAATGAAAAAGCACTAGTGGTGGAGCATTCTTTATGGGTCCCAGATTAATATCTTGGTTCAGCAAGAAACAAAGTTCAATTGCTTTATCTACATCTAAAGCGGAATATGTGGCTGTTGCAACTTGCTGCACACAACTCCTTTGGATGATGCAAATTTTGTAAGATTTTCAAATCACTTGTACTCCACCTATCTCCATTTTATGTGATAATACAAGTGCAATCAGTATTTCAAAAAATCCAGTCGTGCATTCAAAGACCAAGCACATACCTATCAAGTATCATTTTCTCTGAGAACAAGTGCTTGAACAAAAGGTCAAATTGGAGTATGTTCCCTCCAAGGAACAGGTTATTGATATACTCACCAAACCACTGCCCAGGGAGACATTTGAATACCTCAGACAGAAGCTGGGAGTAGTTGATGCATCAACTTGTTGTTGAAACTTGTCTGTTTCAGAGAAAAGTGGTTTCACGCAAGTTTAATGAGGAGAATCCGCGTACATACGCTGGTTTATGTGGATGAAATTTCGTATATGCTGGTTTGAAGTCAAACAATGGGCCAGGATCAAGATGAAAAGAGTCTGATATGGGTCTGACAGAGACCATCTGGCATAGGTTCAGGGGGAGCATATATTCTTCTAATAATGTGTTACTGGCATTATCTTAGAAGATATTGGTTCACTTTCACAGTTGTTTTTGATTTCAGGTGGAACAAGTGCAAAGGGAGCTCATGGTTGCTGGTCTAAATGATGATTGACAGATGCTGTTGATGATAGATGATTGTTATTTTGTCTCTATGTCATGTATTTCTTTTCTTATCAAGGTCATGTAACGGCCTACCTTTCTTCCCCACTATACTTGGGATGGATGATGTAATGTTCTTGTTTTATCTTGTGTAAACTTTTGGTGTATCCCCACTTGGTTGGGTGGATGAGTCAATCCCCACTTAGTTGGGAGATGGATGTATGTATGAGTCTTTGGTGGTAGGAAGGTCATTTATGATGTATAAAGTTATGTACCTTCTTGTAGAAAATCTTCTTGTAGACCTTTTGTATAGTCAAGGGGAGCATGGACAGCACAGTAGAGAAGAGATTTCAGCATGACCTCAGGGGGAGCATAACCCTTTGCACCTGATGACAAAGGGGGAGAATGACTTTGAGTGACCTAGGATTGCAATCAAGTGCAAAGGGGGAGATTGTTGGCATTATGATAAAGGTTTGGCATTATGAAATAGGTGTTGTCCTGATGGCAACTCACTCAAATGACAGATCACTGTTCAGGCTCTCAGACTGAAAGAAAAATAGATATACGCAGCTTCCTCTTAATCAAGTCACGTATACACGCGATTTATATGATCAAAAGGCGCATATACGTGGTGGGCTCCAGTATTGCAGCAATAATGCAACTTCTGGGACTCCCTTCTTTACTTTTATCAACCTGGTAGTTCGTAACAAACTTGGAAGCGACGATGCTATATGCACAAGTACTAGCTCTTGCCACAGGCTGTCACTAGATCAGCTTGCACAAGTCCGCTAGGAGCTTAATCCAACTTCTATGAGCTTTTAGAAAAATCTTTTAACTATGATGGATGAAAGCTAACTCAAAGGCAGCTAATCTACTTGCAGAAAGAAGCTGAAAGCTGAAAGGAAATGCAAACCCTAGTTTTATTGACTAACCCTACTGGTGTAAGAAAAAGGATGAAAGCTACAGAAAGGGATGTCATTTACTCTTGGGAAGGTTAAGTGCATGTGTCTAAGCTACTTCAGAAGTGAAATCTGAAAAGGAACATCTTTCTGTATTTTTGAGTAATCTTGTAGAATTATTATGCATGTTCTTTAACTGGTTTTGGTTGTGCAGAGGTTTATTTATGAAAGGAAATGGTATGGGCACTTATAGGAGGTTGGGAAGGTGAAAAGAGGGCTTAAGGGGTCCCTAGCACCCTTCCAGATAGTTTCACAGTGTTTAGGTCTCGAAAAACCGCTCTCGTGAGCTTCTATAGGAAGTCGCAGGGGTTCTACAGGGTGTTCTACAAGATGTTCCGAAAGGGGATTTTGGAGGGTTGATCGTGGAAGAAAGTTGGAAAAGTGGAGATGAAGGTTGGATGAGGGTGTGAAGAGGTCTAGGACTTGGTGAATGAGGCTGAGGAGTGATTAAGGTAGTTGGATTTTGTTCAAGGTTGGAATGAGCAAGGTTGCACAAAGATATGGAAATTAGGTCAAGTTAGAAACGAGTGGAAAATGATGGGGAGGAATTTGAGTTAGGGGTTTGGAGGAGGTTGTCTGATGGAGGAAGGGTAGGCAGGAAGGTATCATAGGTGTTCTGCACACTATTTTCCAAAGCTGACCAAACAAAGACTATGCAAACCAAATATCTAGCTATTTTGACCTAGAAACCAACAACCATGATGAACATAAACTTATTGGTAGAAAATCATGTAAGATAACTATGAAAACTAAGCAAGAATGGATCTAAGCATGTAATCACAATTGGTACCAACTTTTGAAACTAAGAATCTAACACTAGAAATTGCATGAAGAAGCAAGAACAATGTTTTTGTGGCAGCAAGGACACCTTGGTTCTCAGCTCATGGTCCCAAGGAGGGAGAGGTGAGATCAAGGGTTGCTTGATGGCCTTTTTCGAAGATCTTTTCTATTACCAACCTACCAAATCAATCTGAAACATGAAAATCTATTTCAATCATCAAAAATAACCTAGGTAACCAAGCAAGATTTTAATCTACTAGCAGAAATTATTCTATGAATACAACAAAAACATATAACAGTACACAAAGGAGGTCCTGGCACTTGGGTTGGGCCCAACCCCAAGAGCCATAGGCTCCTAAGAAGAATCTCAGAGCTGATGCAAAATGAAATTGATTTCCATTACTCAGAAAATAACCATGTCACAAAAATATTTACAGTAAAAGCTCCAAAATGAGCTGAAAAGCAGAGCAGCACTAAAGTGTGAAATACAAAATGTTCCAAAAAGTAAACTATGAAGGCTAGAAGCCTTCCTTCTTATGCACTACGAGGACCTCCAACAACCCTCCTTAACTCAAGGGGCTTGGCTGCTCAAACTACAAGTAATCAGTCACTTTTACAAAAGTTGTTTGGTTTCCCTTAGGAATCATCTTTGGTGGCTTGCTGAACTCCAAGCTAATGGTGGAGAACTCAAGGAAGGGGACATTTAGTGTAGGAGACACCATTCCTACAAATCCTCAGCCTTGTTCCCTCATATTTGGCTGTCAATTGGCTTATAAATGCTTGACCTTGGTCCAAAAGTTGTCCAAAAATATGCAATAACCACGTATTAGACTTCATGGTCAATTGATTATTCTCATTCATTCAATTAACATAAATATACTCAAAAGCATGCATAAACTATGAAGAATGGTGTATTAATCGAGAATAATAGGAAAAATGAGCCCAATAAGTTACCCATTTTTGGGGCTCATCAATACGTATGCACGCACTTTCATGCAAGGAAAAGCACGTACATGTGGGAAAATTCATTTTGGTCCATGGTATTTAGTCCTTGGTTTTGGACCATGGTATCTCGTCCGAAGTGTTGAACCCAGGTATTGGGTCCATGTTATTGATTCTCTATGGTTTTGGACCATGGTATGGAGTAAGGCCTAAGACTATAAAAGGAGGAAGAGATCTTTGGGCAAAGTGATTTTAACTAAAGCAATGAATATATTATGAAGAGCAAGATCTAGAATACCGGTCATTGGGTTATGGTGCATAGCTAGATCTGAATCAAGGAGGAACCTGAGCGCAAGAAGAAGGATAAGTTCTATTGATGGGTCAAGACCTTAAGGCCTAAAGAGAAATATCTTTGTGTGATTTTGAGTTATTATATTTGACGCATGACTTGATCTATAAATCTAATGATCTCGGTATTACTAATGTCTGAATAATTGAAAATGGTTAGATTATCTTTTATAGATCTGTACACAGGTTTAGCAAATAAAAGGCACGTATACACGCTGGTTTATTAATTGAAAATTGTGTATACGTAGGTTGGCCTTAATATAGAAGCGTATGCATGCAGGTTTCTACATATTGAAGTAGCGTACGTCTCATGAAATATGTTCTAGCTGCTTCTGTTTATTGCTGCAGTGTTCTAGGTTTAGGATTGGTTTCTGGTTACTGTTAATGTATTCTGGTTACAACATTCAGAGAAGTAATTGTTTGATTCAGTTTTGATTGAAGAAAAGAAGATTGGTTAATGCAGATATATTTGATGTTTGATTAATATCGATCCAGTCTGAAAATTTATGAAACGTGGTCCCTAGAAGTAAGGAGAAGGTTGTAGCCTTCTGTAGGTCAGCACCTATGTACTAGTATCTCAACTAGTACAAGAGCTAAAGGGATTGTAGCTCCCTTCCAGGAGAAGTTGGAGAATGAGAGAAGGTTGTAGCCTTCTGCAGGTAGTAGCCTACATACTGGTATAAGACTACACCATCACAGAAACATTGTAAAAAGAAGTTTCTAATTAAAAGAAGATAGAGATGAATTGCAATAGGTGGTTTTCACCCACATTGGGTTTCCACCTTATATCTTGTGTTCTTATGTGCAACTGCTTATTCTGTTTACTGTTCCTGGTTACTGTTTATATGGTTTGATGCATAGATTAATGATCAACATTTGAAGAATAATTTAAATTACAAGTCTGATGGTTATACGCTAGTTTCCTTAACTGCAATTGAGTACATACGCGGTTTTTACTAACTGAAGTAGCATATACAAATGTAATTGTAAAATGAAAAATAATTGACCTAATAATACTGATTCACCCCCCCCCCCCCCCCAGTATTATTTCCAACACCATTAACTCTATTGCTTATCTCTAGATCCTGAATGCCAAGGCCTCCTGCATCTTTCAATTTATACATTGTATTCCAAGTCACTAGTGCCAATTTGCCTTCTTCCTCTACTCCTCACCAAAGGAAGTTCCTCTCGATATCCCTGATCGCTTACAACACTCCCTTAGTAGCAGGAAGGATGTATAACATGTAACCTAGAATAGCTTCATCACCTTTGTTAGGAGCAATTGACCATCCAAGTTAAAGGACATTACGGTCCATCATTTAAACATGTCCTCAAGGTTTGAGATAACTTTCTCCCAATTACTCTTCTTCCTGGCTTGAGCTATTAGAGGGACCCTAAGGTACTTTTATGGTAGAGATTTTCTTTAGAACCCTAAGATAGGAGTTAAATTCCTCTAGATGGAAATATGAAAGAAAAAAATCATGGACTTAGATTGATTGATCTCCATACCTGAGGCAAACGTTAAGGTGTTCAGGGTGAATTTTAATGAGCAGGCATCCTTTACCACGTAATACCATGCAACATGGTATCATTGACAAATTGTTGATGTTTTGAGAAGAATCTTTGATGAAAATCACATAGAGATATTTTGTCCTTGAGACATTCTTGTCAGTTTTGATGTTGTTTCCCTTTACTCGTGCATCCCTATAAATGAGGCCATGGAAGCTATCAACTGTCTAACTGATCCTGATACTGCTCGGTTAGTTGAGATCTGCCTCACTTCGACCTTTTTCAGTTTTGAAGGTGAGTTGTTTGAGCAAGCCTATGGAGTTGCCATGGGCTCACCCCTATCCCCTGTTGTTGCTAATTTTTTTATGGAGGATTTTGAATCCAAGCCTCTAAACTTAGCCTGTCTCCTGCCCAAGCTTTCGAAGTGATATGTGGAAGACACTACTGTCATCTGGTCTCGCGACCAAGAGGAGTTAGATATATTCTTCAATCATCTCAATAATCAATCCTCGACCATCAAGTTCACTAAGGAACAAGATATCGATGGTTTCCTCCCATTCCTTGATATTCTTATCTCAAAGAATGAGGATGGTTCCCTATCCCACCAAGTGTTTCGCAAGAAAACACATACGTAGCAGTATCTTCATGCTAGTTCCCACCATTTCCCTGCCCAAAATTTGGGTGTTCTCAATGCCCTAGTCACTCGTGCCTTAAGGATCTCTGATGAAAGGAGCTTCGAGGAGGAGAAGTCCCATCTCCTTAATGTCTTTGTTGAGAACCATTATAGCAAACATTTGGGACAAAAGGCTTTCCTCAAAGCAACTAAGAATTCATTATCTAAAAGAGAACCTAAGGAACAGATTCTTGGTGTCCATCTTCTTTATGTCCAAGGGACCATGGATAGGATTGCGAGGGTTTTTAAGAAGCATAATGTCCCCGCAACCTTTAGACCTCTTAACACCATTCGTAAATCCCTCAGATCTATGAAGGATCCTATCGACCCCAAGGACATGAAAGGTGTTTATATTATTCCTTGTTCTTGTGGGACCCCCTATATCGATGAAACTGGTCGCTCCATTAACCAAAGGATTAGTGAGCACGCAGTTGACCTCAAGCATATGAGAACCAATTCTTCCGCTTTAGCATAGCATGTGGAGAAAACCAATCATCATGTCTGCATTGAGGAAGCTAATGTGATTGCTAGAGTGTCGCAATTCCATCACCGAAAATTTAGGGAAGCCCTTGAGATTGAAAAAAGGTCGAACAATCTCAACAGAGAGGATGGCTGGAAGATCAGTAGTTGCTGGGCCCCAACCCTCTCCTCCTAGTCGTTTTCTCGCTTAAGTAATTTTTTTTTTTAAATATGGTAATTTTTTCTAATACTTGAATTCTCTAATATTTATATATTTAAACTCTTTGACTTTTAGACTAAATATTAATATTATTAATATTATTATTATTATTATTATTATTATATTTATTTATTTATTATTTATTTCTGTTTATTTATTTATTTTATTTTTATAGTATTTTTCTAAATACTTGAATTCTCTAATATTTATTTTTGAATATTAAAGTTTATTTTTAACATAAATTTTTATTTATTTTATTTATTTATTTATTTATTATTATTATTATATTAAATATTTTTATAAACTATTAATTAATATTGATATTTATCTCGAGTATTTTATAGGGATAATCTTTGACTATGAATATGATACTAATCTATATTCATAAATATATGTCATGTAGTTTTTATTTTAAAATATGAAATTAACTATTTATAGATTATTTCTATTTTTAACTATTCAATAAGTATATGTATAAACATCTTGATATTAATTATTTTATACATTTATTTTCTTATTTTAAATTAAGATTAAATGTCTCTTTAACTTATATTTTATTTAAAATACAGTTAACTTATATTTAATGAAAATATAATCAACTATTCTCTATGACTTGATTTATTTTATGATTATAATATACTAACATATAGTTGCAATTATAAAATTGTCCATTTATAAAGAAATTAATAACTGAACTTACTTATTTAAATAAATTATGCCTTTCATAGTCTAGCTACCCGTTCCCCGGTCAATTTAGCTGTTATCATTTTAGTCGTTACCTGATCTGGAAATTTGGTCATTGGATATTCTGCCCGATCTATTTATAATGCATAGCAAGATCTGTTCATTCAACTTGTCTTAACAATGAACCACACTGGTTGGTTCGAAATGTGTCGACAAAAATATCTCTATGTGATTTTTGCCGAAGATTCTTCTCAAAATTGATATGGATCACAGAAGCCTAAATTCTTGAATTGATGATGTGTTGTTGCCTAACCTTCTTCATGTAGCTTACAACCCTTTATATCTCCTTCTATGTTTGTAGGAGTGATCCCCCTCCCTGGGCCTTCCATAATTATCATAAACAGTAAGGGATACATAGGGTTCCCTTGTTGTATACCTTGTGATAGGAAGAAAGGTTATGTTGGGGATCCATTAACCAAGATTGAAAAAATAGGGGATGTGACCAGAGCCATAATCCAATTGATCCATCATTTGTCAAATCCAAACACCACTAATACCGATTTCATATAATCCCAGCTAATATTATCATATGCCTTCGACAAATCTAGTTGAATAACCATAACTACTTTTTTCCACGTCTTCAACGAGTGAGCTATCTCATGCACAAGAGTAACGTTATCCAAAATTTGTATCCTCTCGACAAACCCAGACTCCTATGCTGAGACCGGACATGGAAGAACTATATTCACCATGGTTTCCACTACTTTGCATATATCTTGTATAGCACATTGCATAGGGTTATTGGCTTGAACTTCTCTGGAGTGTTATCCCTTTATTCCTTCGGAATAAGGGCGATAAAAGTCAAATTTAAGACTTTCAGAATGGTTGTGGAGTCCTGAGAGTCCGCTACCACCTCAAAGATATATATATTTATATATAATATATATATAAATATATATTATCTATATATATATTATATATATTATATATTTCCTAGCACACTTTAAATAAATCAATAGTAAAGCCATCCGATATATGGGATTTACCATTGGGCATTTCATTCATGCCCTGGGCCACCTCTTCCATGGAGATTGGCTTATTCAAATTCTTATTGTGTTCCTCCGTGATCAACTTAGAGATATGCGTGATAATCCTCTGGATATCCTCTTGCCTATTCACTTGGGGCCCCTGTGCTATTTTTTGCAAGTGTTGAATGAATAGTTATTCAATATCTTGATGCACTTTGTAGGTGTGCCCCCTCTCATCCTTAATTCTGAGAATTTGATTGGAATTTCTATGTTCAATCATTGAGTAGTGGAAAAACTTAGTGTTCTTCTCACCCTCCCTAAGCCATACCACTTGGGATTTCTGTCTCCATAGAATTTACTCATGTCTGCATCTGTCCTCCCACTCATTTAGTAACTTTATCTCTTCTTTTTTACTCTCATCCAAATAGCCTTTTGTGATCAAATTCTATTGTAATGTTTCCATCCCCTATTCCAATTCCTTTTTTTGCTTGGAAGATATTACTGAATTCCATCTTATTATCCTGCTTTAATCTCGATTTGATATATTTTAACGTTGCATGTAACATGTACATCTTGGAGTGCCTAAATGGGATTTGTTTTCTCCACCATCTTTTTCTATTTTCCATAAAGGCAAGGTGATCTAACCATAATGCCTCAAATTGGAATGGTCTATTTAAGGGGTGCTTAACATTCACTGTCTAGTGATCTGATCCTCCACAAGGAAGGAGATTTTCTTCCGCATCTATCCCTCGCATTAGTAAATCCTCTGAAATTAAAAACCTATTAAGCCTTAACACGACTTGATGCTGCCCTCTGCCATCATGGTCAACCATGGTCAATCATAGTCAACTATGGTCCAATGTCACATTATGACAAAGATTTTCTCAATATGAAAATCAACCATGGTCCAATGTCGAATGGTGACATAGATTGTCTCAATATGAAAGGCAATCATGGTCATCCATAATCCAACACCACCTGGTGACAAAGGTTATCTCAATATAAAAATCAACTATCATCAACTATATTTATTTTAGACTTAATAATATTTTAAAATATATATACCATGCGTTTATAATATTAAACCTTTGCGTTTAATATTAATTATTATCATTATAATTTTTTTAATAATTATTTTAAAATAATTATAATAATAATATTTTATTACCGCTTAGCTCAAGTTACTCCAACCCATTACAATTTCACTATAGTAGTCTGCTTCATGATAAGATGTGATCATACACCAATCAATTTAGTGCCCCGATAAGGTAAATTCATTGAACGTTTTCAACTTGGAACTCATACGACATTTCCGAAAGTCGAGCAATGTTAGTCATTTTTTTAAAAGCTTCCAAGCCAATGGTGAATACGGTGGATAAGGTCATCTCATCACGTTGTTTACCAGGGATAGCGTCAAGTCGATCACAGATTACACTTGTGGGATCAAGACCAGGTGAATTTTAAAACAGATTTACTTGTTAAATTTGATAGTTTGATGATTTTGACATTTTTAAATTTACATTTTTTTATTCGTTGGTTGGATTATTTTTTTTTTTTTTTTCACAAAAATTTGACGGTCTTTTGAATTTTTAATGGGAAATTATCCCAATTTGCCTATCAAATTTCATCTCTCTGATTTGTCTGCGCAATTTCAAAAAAAACCCTTACAGTATTTTAAATTTTGAAACTGTATATGATGAACAAATCAATCAAATTTTATCTCTCTCCAATTAAAAAAAGAAGGCACATCAACCCCAACAATTTTCCCATCAAATTGATCTGGTCGAGACAAGGACAACGAATCAACATTTGACATTGATGTTCACCCATTCCTCCTGCCTTTGCCGTGAAGGCAAAGTCCTTCGAGTCCCTCCTTTGTTTATATATGTTTTTCCTTCGAATTGAAATATCTTTCATGTCATTACATAAAGGTTTGTCTATCAAATAAGGCTATGCATCATTCAGTGTTGTGGCCACTGGTATGTTGTACATCATCCGACAGCCTGTATACCAACCTACTACAGCTTTGTCCAATGGTCTGTGTACCACTAGTTGTGCAGCATTAAATGCTTCATATCTGACGTTGTTCAGACGTTTATATGCTCCTTTTACATTTCTGACGTTGTTCAAAGCCAGGCGACATTTATCTGCTACGTCGTCAATTGTCAAGGATAGGACTGTAACATGCAGGGAAGTAGTTGACCTTGTATGACACCTTGTCAGATGCTTCACTTAACAAGGATTGGAACATGATTAGCAATTAGATATACTATTACAAATGCTTCCACTATAGCTAAGCTGTAGTCTAACTAGCCCGAGGAAATGCTTTCACTATAGCTAAGCTGTAGTCTAATTAGCTTGAGTAATTGAGTGGAAAGTTATGGAAATTGTAGTCATATTTAGAGAAAATCTGACAAGGAATTTTGTAAATCCAAGTTATAGTTGTTAAACTTCAAAATTTTTGGTTTTTTAGAAGTTTTTGATGGTGCTGAATCCATTTCCACCATCAAAAACAAGATTCAAACACTGCTTTTACAAGATTTTTTAATTTTTTTGGCCCAAATTCCAACTACTTTTGGCTATCCAGGGAATTCCTCCACCTCTGACTAATAGTGAACTTTCACCTCTGGCCAATAGTAAACTTTCTTAAGAAAGCCGAGAGGATGTTTATCATCTTTATCATCTGTATATGCGCTCACAACAAGGATATTTACCTTTGTAGATGCAATCAAATTCGATGGTGAGTTTCCAGTATCAGATCATGTCATGAGGCAGTCGACACTGAGATTATTGTCTAGTGTACAATTTCCAGTGTCGGGTGTGGGGTCGGGACAAGGACTTGACATTGCTGGTCGCGTGCTCTTCGTGTTGTTGCCATTGCCGTGAAGGCAAAGTCCTGAAAAGTCTCAAATTGAAGCTGCCTCATCAATTGTCAAAACCACAATAATTGGATCACTTTCAGAAACATACATACATATATATATATATTATCATCATGAAAATCACTTTACAACGTAAAAGTATATATAAATCTCATTTTCACAAACACTGCTTAGGATGTTCTCATTTTCAATCATTTTGTATGCTCCCTGTCATTTTGTCAGCTTTTCTGATTTTCCTTGTCGTAAGTACACTATTATTTCTCTCGTCAATACGTTTCCTTCCATGACCTATCGATTCTCTCATCTCGACATATATCACTTTTAATAAATTAAAATTTTATTATCAACTATACATGAGCTGTTTTTATGTGACTGTATAGAAATAATTTTCCAATATAAAGTGGAATATTAAACCTTAATCTTCATACATTTCATGCCATTTCTCATTTACATGTAATTTTACGTCCTCGGCCATTAAGCTTCTGTCCTGAGACATCCCCAACATACCCCAAACAATTTTCTTTACACTTTATGTTTATCCGTTCATTTAAAGGTGTAAGTTGTTTGGTAACAAACTAAGTGGGTTGCCCTTCTTTACGAAAGTTTTTTCATTTAATGAATTTAACAAAATAAAATATTATAGTTTTGAGAATTTGTAATACCGGCTCTCTCCTTTTGAGGTTAATGTCTTGCTACATTAGGTTGAACTAGTTTTAGAATATTTTTAGATTAATGGCCAGAAACCGATGTTTGGTTGTACTAAATGTGAATAAGTTATTGGGATGTAATAAATATATATTTTATTAATAAATAACAAGGTTGAGAATTAATTGGGAATTAATTGGGAAAGAAAGTATTAAATGTGAATTATAAGTTATTAGGATGTAATAAATAGATATTTTATTAATAAATAAAAAGGTTGAGAATTAATTGGGAATGAAACACTAGAGTTAAGAGATTTTTGTCAAATTACAAAGCTATCTTGGATGGGTGAGATCAAAATAAATTTTCCCTAGAAAGGACTCCTAAAAATCCCTAGCAAGCGATTGATAATATTTAACAAGATGGGAGAGAATATCTATTAAATCACTTACCTAGAGAAAGATGTTAAGTATGGGTGAAATAAAACGTCACAGGAGAGAAAGACGGGCTTTAAAGAAAAGGAAAAAAAACTTAGGCAGTGGGCTC